>APFE030161209.1:0-12515 GCA_000404065.3 Pinus taeda
AATAGTTTGCCGGATGAAGTTGTGGTGCAACGAGTTGAAGAACGACTATCTGCGCTTGGCAATTGTGTGGTGTGCAATGATCATGTTGCTCTCATTCATACTGACCTGGACAGGGTTTGTGCTTATCTCTACATTGTTCTTTGATAAAAATAGGTCTCTTTTGTAGGATTCCCTAATTGTCTTCTCACTTGTGCTTTATAAGTATATATGATATAATATGTTTTAAGATATAATTTATATTTTGAGAATATTTATATCGGAGAACCTAATGGTCAGTTCAATTTTGAACCAAATTTGAACCTCAAAGATGGCCCTTTCTCAGTTCTGGGTATTTGAATAACACTTCCTTGATCATGTCAATAATTACTTGGCTCACCCTCCTGCCTTTTTGTCATTCTAGTTTTGGTTCCTCACTAGAATAACTAGGTAGTTTTTCTTCCTTGTTATTTGGGGTTCAATGTGTGTGATATGATTTGCATACGAGCCTCTGCAGGTGTGGTAGGTGTACTTTCTTAAACACTCCTTTAATTTGATCGTATCCCTTGTACTTTTCTATTAGCTGATTCCTCGGGCAATCCCATGGGTACTATACCATACTTGATTTCTTGATTCCTTGAGCAGTCAAGGTCTTGCTTTTGGTTGTTTGGACATTAGTAGGGTATTTTATTTGTCTTTATTTCTTATTAGTCCATAAATAAATAAGATATCTAAGGCACTCTTTATGAATTGGCCTTGTTAATGGATATTTATTGCCTCCCACAATTGTTCCTAGAGTCGGGGCTGGGACTGGCATTTGTTTGTGGAATACTATTGCTGAATTTGGTATATACCAATCTTAGATGTGAAGGTATCAAAAAATAAAACAAAATTTGAAAAAAGTCTTACTTTTTGGACGGTAAGATATTTTTCAGAGCTTTTAAGGGCCGAAGAAGTGAATTAGAATGAACTTTAATTGACAATAGATGGGCAAACAGAAAAAAATATTTCGCATTTTTTTCTTTTCAATTAAACACATTTTAAAGAGCTTCTGTGTTGGTAGGGTCTGGTAGGGTGTAAAGTTTTCCTAATACAGAATGCGTGATGATAATTTTTTTTAATTTGTAATGTAAGAGGAATTCTGATTAAGCAGTGGTTTATTTCTTCAGTTGGATATATTGCTTCAAGTTTGTCAGATTTCTCAGTCGGATCTTTACAATGTCTCATTTATTCTGAGTAATTCCGTTTTGTTTGTCCAGGAGACGGAAGAATTAATAGCAGACGTTCTGGGAGTTGAGGTTTTCAGGCAAACTATTGCTGGAAATATTCTTGTTGGGAGTTATAGTGTTTTTTCTAATAGAGGTGGCCTGGTAAGTAAATTTTTGACATGCCAAGCTCGCATTGAATCCTTCTTTTGGCATTTTACTTATATGTATTTCTGTATATTTTCTTTCATGCAATTTAATGGGGAATTTGTTGATGTTAAATAGGTCCATCCACACACTTCAATAGAAGATCTGGATGAATTATCAACTCTTCTTCAAGTGCCTCTTGTGGCAGGCACTGTCAATCGTGGAAGTGAAGTAATAGGCGCTGGAATGATTGTAAATGATTGGACAGCTTTTTGTGGTCTGGACACAACTGCAACTGAATTGTCTGTTATCGAAAGTGTTTTCAAGTTGAGAGAATCACAGCCTAGTGCTATTGTCGATGAGATGAGAAAATCATTGATAGATACTTTTGTCTGAGTATCTAAGTTTCATTTGGTTGTGTACCATTTCTATACTTGAGTGAATGTTGAATTCTTATTATTATGTTGAACGAGTTCTGGAACTAAACTCCATGGCTAACATGTGGGTAGCTGTGATGTCTGTTAAACCTTGAGAATATTGAGTTATTATGTTGAACAAGTTCTGTAACTACACTCCATGGCTAACATGTGTGTAGCAGTTATGTCTTTTAAATTTGTATTTGTCTAAGAGTGACTTACGTTTGTTGTAAACGCCTGGGAATATTGTAAATGTATGTCTTGCTGCAGATACACCAAAATCTCGATTCTTCAAGTACGTAATCAATCACATTGTGCATTGTTCATATTATTCCTTTTAGCCATAAAATCACTGACTTAAAATGAGGTGGTTTGAGTTAAATACATGTGATTATGAATAAAAAGTTTGCTCAAAAAGATCTCTTGGGAGTTGATTAGTTTTATTTGAGTGCTGATTAAGAGTGGCGTTGATGGTGGGTGGGCGCATGAATGTGTCATTGGATCTCATGCAGACCATATGTATGGATGGTTGATTCAATGCACATTACAATGTGATGTGTCTGTACAAATGGGATATAAATGTTCAACATCATATATGGACCATATGTTTGGACGGTTGATTCAATGCAATGTATTGTATCTATTTGTACAAATGGGATATAAATGTTCAACATTATCTCATATGGACCATATGTTTGTTGTATCTGTTCAAATGGGATATAAATGTTCGAAACCATCTTTCACAAAAATAATTTTATTCAGAGGTTTTTCATTTTTAAAAATAAACAATCATTATTGTTTGCTATGTGTGGGAGCATTGAATTCTAAGTACACATTAATACAGTTAACCCACTTTAACACGGAAGCATTGCATTAGAATTCTAGGATTGAATTTTGAAATGATTTCTTGGAAATTCCTAATTGTAATCAGGATGTCCATTAATCTAGTTTTGTTCCTTTGTACTTACCATTGTAGTTTCGTTCTGCTTGGAATTAACAAGAGTGTCTGCATAGGCAGCACGTCCTGCCAATTGCTTAGAGTGGCTGCAGAGGCAGCAAGTCCCTGCCAATTGCTTTTATTGGAAAATATTTTTGTTGGAAAATATTTTCACTCGTACTTTGCATATACTGGGAGAGATGTACCATTGGATTGGAGCCTCTTGACAGAATGTGAAAGCCCTTAGTCAATATTCTCAAGGTTGCAGGAATTACTGAAAACTGCACTGAGAATCTGAATTTCAAAATATCAACAGCTGTAAATATAATAATATTAGTTTTCAATCAATATTAGTTTTCTAAATATTTAATAGTTAGAGAACTATTTTTAGGAATTGGATTAGGGGGAGGACTAAGACCTGAGATACAAGGAGCGAGGGCAACATCTCTAGTAAACAATAGAGTTACGAAGAAGGGCCAGTATGACTAATTGTCTTAGCTGCATTACCTTTTTCTAAAGCTTCTTTTACCTTCAAAGAATTTTTGAGCTCTCTACTGGGTCTTGGAGTGTGAGCATTATTGGTTGAAGATCAATATTGGATAGTCATAATCCAGTCAAGCTGTTGATAAGCCAGTATTGGATAGTTGTAATCCAGCCAAGCTGTTCATAAGCCAGTATTGGATTGTTGTAATCCAGACAAGCTGTTCATAAAGTCAGCGACTCAGCATAGGCAGGGCTAAAGATTGTTGGAGCGAAAAACAGCCATAAACAAGGAATCTGTAAGTGAGATTAAGCATAGGAGATCTGGCTACAAAATTCTGTATGTCACACCAAAGTTGAAGAGGACAGTACCTAAGATTGAGATTAAGCATAGGAGACTGGTTATAAAATTCTGTATGCCACACCAAAATTGAAGAGGACAGTACCTAAGATCGTACTTTGCACAGAATGGGAGAGATGTACAATTGGATTGGAACCTCTTGACAGGATGTGAAAGCCCTTGGTCAATATCCTCCCTCATGGTTGCAGAAACTACTGAAAACCATACACCAAGAATCTTAAATTTAAAGTATCAACAGCTGTAAATATAATAAGAGTAGTCTTCAATATAATTATTGTAAATATTTAATAGGCAGATAACTACTTTTAGGAATTGGATTTGGGGGAGGACTAAGACTTGAGATGCAAGGAGTGAGAGCACCATCTCCAATAACCAGAGTTACCAAGAAGGGCCAGTATGAGTAAAATTGTCTTAGCTGCATCACCTTTTTCTAAAGCTTTTTACCTTCAAAGCCTTTTTGAGCTCTTTACTGGGTATTGGAGTGTGAGCATTATCAGTTGAAGATCAATATTGGATAGTCGTAATCCAGGCAAGCTGTTCATAATGCCAGCATAGGCAGAGCCAAAGATTGGTGGAGCGAAGAACAGCCACAAACAATGACTCTGTAAGTGAGATTAAGCATAGGAGATCTGTGACTGTTGCAATTTAAAAACTGTATGAAGAACTGTCAGATCTAATTCCATAGCAAAAGTGAAGTTTAGATGTAAGCACAGGATTGTCAAACTGTGTAACAGAATTTTGTAGGCCAGGGATTCTTGCAAGAGTAAAGCTCAAAGATTTCAAGATTGATAGTTTATTTGCATATTTTCTAATACATGTCTGGAGTTTTGTTCTCTTTGGGATTTCTCCGGTATAAGCCTCCTTTCATTTTGAGTGATAGACTGATGTGTGATTTTATGATTTATGATTTCTGTATTTGACAATTTTGAATACCTATTAAAATAAAATTTAAGTTTGTACACATGACAGCAGTGTTAAAACTATTATATCAGAAAACATAGTGAGTGACATTGGCAGATTTTGACTCTCCCGCTAGATTTCAGTTCACAGACACCGACTGCTCATAAGGTTCATTCTTGCTCCATGCCTCCATAGGAAGACACTTGAACCTATCCAGTTTGAGAGGAGAGCATTTGCATTGATCTGATTTTGATGGCATCTCACTACTCTTGTACCTCAATCTCAACAAAGGAGCCCCGGGAGTGGCGGTGCACATTGAACTGGAGTAGAATTACTAGATTCTATGGAATGATTGCATATTCTTTTTACTTTTTCTTTGTTTTCGAATCCTGCAAAGAATCTAAAGGCTTTTGTCAATTTTTTCTTGTAAACGCTGCTTTTTTGGTGGCTAATGCCCCATAGTTGATCATAGAATGTAGCTAAGTTTTTTTCTTCCTTTCTTGAGGCAAAAGGTAAAATATAAAACAAATTTAAATTCTAAATCATTGGCATGAATTTCTAAAAGTTTTGATAGGTAGTAGCTACTAGATTATCCAACCCTGCAGCAACAGACAATCCTTTAAGCTATGCAAGAATTCCATAAATCACATGAATAAAATTCTACCAGCCAAACAACACATAATTCCTAATTGTAGCTTAAACTGGCAAAACTCCCATTGCAATACTGGCATGATAGACCTTAGCACATACTTACATGGATCATAAAAGGAAGAAGCTATATAAATCAAAACTGAGTAAATAAATCTGAACAGGGGAAAATTTTAAATGCACAGTATTCCAAAAAAACATTGATGCGTACATGGTTGGACTGTGTACACTAATTTCAATAAGAAAAAAATAAAAAGTATCTCACCTAATATCTCTTACATCATCATAAGAGCTACTGGGTATTGGAGTGTGAGCATTATTGGTTGAACGTAAATATTGGATTAGTTGTAATCCAGGCAAGCTGTTCATAAGCCAGCATAGGCAGAGGCAAAGATTGGAGCGAAGAACAACCACAAACAAGGACTCTGTAATTAAGATTAAGCATAGGAGATCTGTAACGCTCGGAGATTTTAACATTAATCTTTTATTTGCAGATTTTCTAATACATGCCTGGAGTTTTATTCCCTTTGGGATTTCTTCAGTACAAGCCTGCCTCCTTTCATGCAGTGTGATGGTGTGATTTTATGATTTATGATATCTGTATTTGACAATATTGAACACCTATTTCCTAAGTCATCTGACACGTGTATTCGGGATTCGACGGATACGGGGATTTGAGTGTCAGAAACAGACACGTTGACCCACCGGAACAAGACACGTTCAGATACATTATATATATGTATGTGTGTGTGTGTTAAAAATTAGATTTTCTTACACAAATTCTCATTCATGATACAAATTCATTGATTTCAAACATATATCTTCATCTAAATGTAAGTTTTACTGTTTACAAAGTAACATTATGCATAGTACATACAAAATTCAAATACAATTGTAATTTGTAAATTGTGACATGTCACATAAATGATAAATCATAAATTCTAAATTCATAATACATATTCAATTCATCAATGATCCAATAGGAGAAAGACAAAGATAATAAGATAAAGATAATGACAACTGTAGTTTTCTCATTAAGTCATCAAAATCAAAATGTGTTACATAGGTAGTGCAATGCCAATGGAAAATAGAAATAGAAAATACAAAACAACCACAAGTATACAAACCTCAAAGCAGTAGGTAGCTCATGAGTCATCAATCCTCATAGTCATCGTCAAAATTAGCATCACTGTTCTCATCATCATGGTCACCACTGCTCTCCTCTGTTGCATCCTCCTCCCCTGTATCCAAAGTCATCTTTGCATCTGCTGGTGTGGAAGATGACCCATCTACAATATCGCCATCATCAAATGTGACAGGCTCTAGGATTGGATCATTGAGGTCCAAGTTGGTCAATGCCAACTCAATGCTGTTGTCTAAACCCATATCATCAGGAAAGACATCCCACATCTTTGTCTTTCCCTTCAACCACTCATCCCTCTGCCTGTAAATAAGACAAAAGTTGGTGTGCACATACACCATTGTCTCTGCGTTGGGCTGCTCAAGCCTGCTATTCTTAACACTACAAATTCCCATATGTACTCCAATTCCTCTCGCAACAAGAGGATGGAGTCACTTGAGAGAGGAGCCTCATGGCTAACTGATGTAGAGGAGGGCTTGTTGCCCCATGATTTTCCCACCAAGAATAAGGCTTCTTAGCCCCCTGTCTCTAATCAGATCATATCCTGCAAATCGACTAGTGCTAGTGGAAAATTCTGCAAAGGCATCCTCCACCTCGTCAAGCAATATTCTATCCTGAAAAACCTGCTTGAATGCATCTTTCCTCCCCTGTGAGATTTCACCATCCATGTGAGGAGGGAATCTGCAAGAAAGTCCACCATTCAACCACTCAATGAGTGAGCCAAACAATGTAAAGGTGTGCAATTCTTGTCCCATCTACTGACAAGAATATCCTGTATAGTGGTGAAGGCTACCTCTGAAGATGTCTCATACTCGAGACACTCACTTTGTAAAATAATGCTCCTCAGAAACTTAATCATGGAATCCCATCCCTCATAAACCTCTCCTAGGATGGGTTGGTTTGTATCTGCAAATCAAAGCAAAGAAATGATAGGGTCCATGATCTGAATAAGTAGATCTACCCTCTCCCACCTAGCATCATTTAGCATTGTGTCCTTCACTCGTTTAGAGGCTACTTGATCTGTCTTTCTCCAAAAAGACCAAAACTCTGAAATAACCATGGCCCCAAGAGCGGTCTTGACCTCCCTCAACCTTTTCAAGATGATGAATGAGGAGGCAAACTGTGCATCCACAATCTTCAAGAATGATAGATTGTTGTACACTTTGTAGATAGTGAGGGCATTTGTATGAATTTGAACAAAATTACGGATATGCCGTGCATCCTCAATAATGTTACCAATCCAAAGCACATCAGAAGCAATGGATTTCAGTGCTAAGTTCAATGAATGGGCAATGCAAGGTGTCCAAAACACTTGTGGATATTTAACTTTCACAATCATGTCAGCAACCTTGCAAACAAGTGCATTATCTGTAATGATTTGCACACAAGAATCAACAACTACATCTTTAATAACTTTAATAAACAACTCACTCATATATTGTGCATCCTTGTATTCTCCAAATGTATCCACTGCTTTCAAGAAAATTAGACCATTCAAGGGAGACTCCATGAAGTTGATGAGTGGGTGCCGTGCTATATCTGTCCATCCATTAGAAACAATGCTAACCCCAAATGTTGGCCATGATGCTTTAATAGACTCAAGCATTTTTTGCACTTCTTTTTTTGCTTTCGTCAACAATGTGGTTCTAAGCTTCTTTGAACCAGGAGGCACATACTCTGATGGAGCCCCTTGATTTAGAGCTCGACACATTTCAATAAATAGAGGTGAGCATGCAACATTAAAGGACGTGAAGTTTTGATAGAAAAAAAAGGCAATGGTGAGATCAAGCTCTTCTCGTTTTTTTTTTGAAAAATCTTGTCCATTGGACCAAATGAATTGTCTTTCTTTTTGCTGCTTGTCCCCCACTAGAACTCTCAAATGGGAATTTGTTGCTGCCTTTCCTCAAAAATGGAAAGGGGTCATCGTTCTTGTTTTTTTTTAAATTTTGCAGCCACATTTGCCATACCAACATTAGACTCTCTTTCCATTTCTTTCCTCTTTTGTAAAGCCACTTTTGTACAAGTTCCAACTCCACAACCTGGTAAAGCCAACAAATGACCTTTCACACAAAAATATGCGCTCGTGAAAATATTGCGACAAAAGTTGCATCTCCAATTCACATTGCCTCCTCCCTTCACCTTGCTGCTTGGCCCTTGCTCTCTTGTGACATATTTCTACAAGGGATATTTCTCAATGTTACATTGAGGAGAAAGTCTTCCCTCAACATGACTTGCAATAGATACTTGCAATAGACTCTGATGAATTGGGAGAGGAGGGGCATCTCCAATGGGGACATTCTTTCCCTTACTATGCTCCTTCTCTGCTTCCCTTGATTGAACCATGAATACTGTAAAAAATAAATCAAAAATGCACAAATTTGTAAAAGAAATGCGCATGCAAACTATTGTAATAAAAATGCAAAAAAAATAGAGGAAATGCACTTATCTGTTGCTTGAATCTCCTTGAAAACACTCCCACACCCTTTGCTCCTTGCTCCAAAACACTCTGAGAGAAACCCACAACAAACCCACAACAAAATAGAGAAGTGAAAGTGAAACAAAACAATAACGAAATCACCTTTTTAATGCCGCGCGGGTGACTTTTTCTGGATTCCCAATTGGACACAATGTGTCCCGATTTATGGACATGACTTGACACGAATCATGTTGGATGGATTCGACAGATTCGCGACACGTTGGCCCGTTTGAACAAATCCGGTTTCATAGCCTATTCCACTAGAATTTGCACACACATGACAGCAGTGTTAAAACTATTATATCAGAAAACATGGTAAGTGACATTGGTAGATTTTGAGTCTTGACTCTCCTGCTACATTCAGATCACAGACACCCACTGTTCATTCTTGCTCCATGCCTCCATAGGAAGACACTTGAACCTATCTGGTTTGAGAGGATAATGTAATAAAACAAAAGAGAAAACTCTTCCTTAGAACCTTAATCCTGAGAAAACTTTTGAAATCAGTTTTAAGTATCCATTGAGCATCAAGCATTTAATTGTCACATATGAATGAAATATGATGATATGGCTTAGCTTTATTCTGAATCATACTCGTAAACCAATGGAGTGGGTAATTTACCCCTGGTTTCATAGCAAATGTAATTCTTCTTCGATGTTAAGAAAAAAAATTCCTAAATCACTAGTATATGGAATTTAGTCTACTGCCTTTAGCGCTTAGTACATGAAACTTTTCTTTGTGCAGTCATGCAATCTAATGAAACACTTTACAACTATACTTTCTATAATTACATTGTGCTATTTTCTAGTGATTTCTGTCAATCGTTTGCCACCTAGAACTTAGAAGTAGTTTGGATTATATCGTTATTAGTTTGATACTTCTTTATAGCCGTATTCAAGTATCTATGGTTGCCACCGGTCAAGTCATAAAGAGAAGGCTTCTACTACAACTAAAATAGGGCTCTTCCCTGCAATATCTTTGTGCAGTCACCCAATTTAATGAAATACGTTACAGCTATACTTTCTCTAATTACATTATGCTATTTTTTTGTATTCACAAGAGAAAAACTACTATCTATAATTAAAAAACGAAAGTTAGTTACAGTTTCATCCTTCTTTGTCTCCCAAAGTTCTGAGTAAATCAAAAAGCTTTCTAAAGAGAAACTTATGCTTCTACAGATGTGGAGAACTTCTTTGCTGTGTATTTATGTTTGCTAAATAGAAACGACTACTCTTGTTTTCTTCTCTTATCTTTTTTTCCTTTCTGTAATATGCTAATTGTCTATGTACATATTGTACTGCCTTTTATATTTAACATTGTCCATAACAGCAAAAAACAACAAAAAAAAATACCATCCTTCCATGTTCGAGGCGAATGTTATATGAAAGAGAGAGCATCAAATGGAAAACATGTTGATATGTGATGCTGCCCTTTATATTTTGAAGCTCCCAGAACTACGAAAGGATCCATTGACAAAAGTTTTGAAATTGATCTCACCCGGCAAAACCCTTCTTCTGTGTTTGGAAAGGAGGCCGGCCACCTGGTTCTGCTCTCTGTATATGTGGGAGAAAGAGATGTTCTTGCAAACCGTGGTCAGAGATCTAATACAGTGGATCCAGTAATGTAGAGAGGATGGCCCAAATGATGATTGTTCCTAAGCCCACTCAATTATTGTTTTTGAATTGCCAAACAACAACCAATTCCTCTATGGGAAACCATCTAGCACACAGCAGCACACCCCATAGAGCTATTAGTTCTGCACTAACACCTATGCTGTTAGTGCCTTCTTCCCCGAACCAACAAAATTGATAGGCCTGCCCAGGCTGCAGGACAACATACGCCCCACATCCACATTCCCCATTAGATGAAGCCCCATCAAAATAGCCCACCGGCAAGGATGACCCGACGATTGTCTACTATCTAGTGATTTCTGTCGATCGTTTGCCACCTAGAAGTAGTTTGGATTATATCGCTATTTGTTTGATACTTCTCTGTAGCGTATTCAAGTATCTGTGTATCTATGGTTGCCACCGGTTAAGATATGAAGAAGAAGGCTTCTACTACTAAAATAGGGCTCTTCCCTGCGATGTAATTCCTCGTTAGTAATTCTGCCAATATAATAGGTAATATTTATGTTCAATGGGATACTCTCTTTTTACATACATAATTCTTTCTATCTATATACATTAATATGGACTTAGTGGACTGGTCACTGTAGATCTAATCTGTTGCATATACTGACATATTGCCATAAGTAAAACGAGAACGGAATTCGATAAGTTCGGTTCTTTCCATGGCATGATAACTTCCTGTAGGGGGTTCAACATTCTAATTCCAGCCCAGTTCCAACACTCATGCTACGAAGCTACCCAGAAGTCAAATTCCAATCAAATATCATATCAAAGATTACTGTGGGGTTTAAGTACCAGTGGCAGTGGTACTGACACTGGCAACAATGATAGTTCAAGATTCTAATGTATTGTAAATAACTAGATAACAATGTTTGAGAAGAGTCCAGGTTCAACATTCTATTTTATATACCTCCGTGATTAAAACATGAAATAATGTAAGCCTGCTGATTCCATCTAATATAATATTATGTTTAGGAAATCTTGGCCATATTTGAAAGTAAACTATTCTACTTATTTCCAATTGGCATTCTCTTTCCAAGTTTTGTTTTATGTAAGAAATTTATAACAGTTCATCAATGACATATACTCGTCTCACTGCTCGGAGTGCTTGCCAAGGATTATGATTTTTTTGTAATTATGTCGGAAGTGAACTATACAAGTTTCACCATAACATGGAAGTGAAAAATATATTTGAACAGTTCAAAGATTACAGGAAAGGTATATTCTACATTTCACAGCCACATCTTATTTGTATGGCATACAAGTTATCCTTGGCTTTCAAAGCCAAATAAGCTTCCTAGTTGCATAATCTTTGCTGTTGTTTCAATAAAGATATGCAGTTGAAGCCACATATATTCGTTGCACACAGCTCATTTGATACTGTCATAAGAGTAGCATTAGATGAGGGCAATTTGAGGTGAGCTGGTGAGATTTATTGTAGGGCAAGTTTTGCGACAGTGACCACTATCACCACATGGAGAAATTCAGCACTCACATATATATCATCACCCCCAGACTCCTAAAAAAAAGAAAACTCACAGTTGTCTGTGTCATCATCATATGTCCAGGGATTGTCTATTTCCATCCAGCCCCTGAAAGCCATTTTATCAAGCATTCGGTCAACCATAGCTTGGGTTTCCCTCTTGGAATTTTAAGTCATCAACAGGAAGTTGTCCACTTGGTCCTTTAAAATTCTCAGGGAACTCATGTTTTGGACACTTACAGACACTACAATCTTTGAGATGGTACATCCCATTATCAGGCCAGAATGGACAATCACACCATAACTTTACCTAAATACAGTAATCAATATAGAAACAACTATAACATAAATATAACTCTATAAAGCATCTCATGGTAAAATTTAACCATAAATATATCTCTATAAATGATTATATTCATTGAGTAATTTATTCTCATTGACAATACAAAAGCAACCAAATTAGGAATGCAGAAGCAATATCTTTACTAAAAATATAAACCATTTAAAATATTTGCAACTCGGGAAACACTAGCTTTTTAAATATGATTTCTCCTACAGAACAGTGGTATTAAGTATGTAAAATAGGTTGGGCACATTGCACAATAAGCTGCTCCCTGTATAAAGTGAAGTCCAGAGCCTTCATGGGCTTTCTCTCTGTAAAAATAAAATCAGATGAAAAAGGTAAATCAGAACTAATTGAAAGGCCTGGTATT
>APFE030161213.1:0-12621 GCA_000404065.3 Pinus taeda
GGTGTTGTGCAAGCTCCTCCTAGGGTCCAACAAGAGATTTCCTCTACTTTGACAAGCTCACCCACTCCCAATATGGCAACAAGGAAGGATAGTGATCTCTCGTCACAAGTCAACAATGGAAGTCCTAATTCCAGTAGCATTTACCCTTTAGAATGTTCAGCTTTCAACCTCCCCTCTTCTGGCCCAATGCCTGTATTTATAGTATTCTAGAGGAGGTTATTCAGTTCCAACATCAATGGGATACTCCCTCTTTTGGATGGGGTAGCTCCTCTCTTGATGGGATAAGCTCCTCTATCATAGGGATGCATGAACCATCTGGAGGCGCTCAATACACGTCAAACACTCTTCTAGAAGGCTCTAGAACTGACCACAAGTAACTTTTTAAAGATGAAACTCGCGCCTTTTGACCTTTACAGGGGTACGCACCCAACCTTTGGCTTACAGAGCGTACAAGTACGCAGGTACATTGTGTTAGGAGTGCGTACACGCAGGAAAGGTAGAGAGAACCTGCGTACCCAGAGATAAACATGTTTTTAAGTGACTTTCTCTCTTTTTGAAGTTTTGACATGAAGAGCAGAGGTATGGGGCTTGACAAGGAGGACAATATGGCTATTGATGGGGCCATATAAACTGCAGATAGTCATGGTGACAAATTTCAGTGTAACACGCAGTCTTAAGGTTCAGTTCCCTGAAGATTGTCTCATGAAAATTTTTATGACCACTTTAGAAGGAAAAGCATGGTCTTGGTACAAAAGTTTGGAAAATGGTTCAATATATTTTCTTGCTAGTTTTCATGATGAATTCTATGAGATGTATAAAGAATCCCATCCCTCCTTGTTGCTGGTCCGAGATTGTTGTAGACATTCTTTAAGTCTTATTCAGTACATGGAGGATTGTTATGATGATGATGAATTTATGGATGAAGAAATTTTAGAGGCTCTTCATAACAATGCATTTCAACACCAAGAAAAAAGTATAACATCTCATGAAACACAGCGTGAAGATCAACAGGGGTTTACTTATGAAAACCATGTTTCATCTTTTGATATAAATGAGAAGATGCAGCAATATTGCCAAGATTTTGATCACAATGAATATGAAATTGATTGCAAACACAAAGAAGAAGTACTAGAAGATAGTTGTTATAACCCTCAGGCAGAGGAAAAGGTTGTTCAATTTTGTGTTTCCTTGCAGCAACTTATATCAATGAATGATCATAATAAGGAGGAAAATTACATTGTTTGTGGGAACCATTTAGAAGGGCAGTTGGATAGCACATCAAAGGAATTTTGTGTGACTGAGAATCAGTGGTATGAAAATGAAGAGTGTTATGGTGATCATTCTTTTCAAAAGGTTTCTACGTCAGAACACAAGGAGAGAGTGTTGCTTCCTTTCTCTTTTACAATTGAGGAAGAGTACTCTGTTGTTGAAGATAAGTTTGCACAACCAGAAAGTTACAAGAATAATCAAGCTGATTATGTATTTTGGGATCCTATATCTAAATACATGGAAGAGATTTACTCTCCAGTGTTTCAGTTTTTCTATGAAGATCAAAGGAAATTTCAGTGGTAGTGGTCATCACAATATCATAACGGATCTGAACTCTGATGCAGTAAAAAAACTCAAATATCAGATAAGGCAAATGATTGGCTACATTGGAAATCTCACATTGATTAGCCTGAAAGAAAGTTTTGAAATGGATAGGGGTAGGTAGGTTAGGAATATGCATAAAAGCTCAAGGTTTGGACTGAGCATTTTTTTTCTTTAGTAGATGTAGATTCCTTTCTCCTACTGATCATAAAGCTTTAAGCCTGAGGTGAAGGCCCAAGAAGCTTGAAGGTAGTCAACCAGCATAATGAACAAAGCTACTGATCTATCGAGTCTAGTGTACTACAGGAGCACACTATCCCAAGTGGAGCCACTGTTATCACTTAGAACTAAAAATTTGATGCATATAATTGTCTGTCCTAGTCCGATGACAAAGGTCTATGTTAAAGTTGATTTCATTTTATTTTTTCTCACTTAGGATTTGGAGTTTTAAAAGTTTTTAACTCAAACCATACTCGACTCCTATTGGTTCTCCTCCACCCATCATTGTTCCATAGTCATGTCTTGTCTTATCCGAGTTACCGTGTCTTTTAGTGATTTCACAGCGTAATCCCATTTGCCAGTTTCGCAGCGCAATCATGGTTAAGTAGTTTCACAGCGCGTCATGATTAGGCAGTTTCGCAGTGCATCATTAGAATTTAAAACTAACAGCGCTGTGAAATCATGGATTCGTGCATTTCACAGTGAATCTTTCCCGAAATGTCAAGTCCGTAGGTGAGTCATCAATTGTGTCCACTCATGTCAGTTTGTGTACCTCTTGTATCACGTTTGAACGCTCATTTTCCACTACCCCACCAATAGATCTGTTGATATGCATAGAAATATCATTCCCAAGAGATTTTACCGTGCATAGACCTTAATGATGGTCGTAAGTGCTGCATGAGTGACAAGTCTGCCTGATTATGTATTGAAGTGTTTCAATGAAAGAATTTGAATTTCAAGCGAGCCTGATTACAAGCGAGGCTGAATGAAAAAAGAGCTGAATCACCATTTCGACCAGAGTTGTTAGACTTTGTGTGTGAATATCTCGAAGGGAAAAATGGAGAGAAAAGAGCACAGATCCGGTAAATTCCAGAGGACTGAACCTGAAGGCCTGGACATAGCGTTGAGGGATGAAGGCGTGAAGAAAGCGTTCAAAGATGCCGGGTGCTGGAACTTTTGCAAAAAGCTACAAGGAGGACATGCGCAGGTAACTAAAGAATTTGCGCTAAACTTCACTGGTTTAAATTCAAAGATAACTATGCTAGAAGTACAGGTTTCTCCAGAAGCAATATCTGCTGTGACAGAGATCCCAAGAGGACGGGAAGAATGGTTTAAAAATTTTAAGTTTGATATGAATCCTTGTAAGGAGTTTTTAAAGGAGGCATATGTAAACGAAGACTTAACAAAAGCAGTGCCCAGAAATTATGTCAAGGAACATTATGCTCTTCTTCTCACCTGCATACAGAAATATTTGACCTCTGAAGGAAGGTACAATAAGGTCTATTCTTACCATTTTAAACTGCTTTTGCATTTCACTGGGAAAGTCTCCATAGACATTCCTTTTTATTTGTTTCGCAGTTTGAGTAAGATGTGTGATAAGGTGCAGCTGAGGAAAGAAGACTATGAAACCTCTTTGTTTCATCATGGTTTGATTAAGTTGCTAGTTTTAGATGGCCTCCAAAAGATAGGCAGAGACTGGAATTCGTTTATTTTCATGGCTGGATTCCAAAGAAAGACTGGCCTTAATCCACAACCAGCTAGAGAATTCAACATAGCTGAGCTTCAAAAGGAAGTAAGAGCTAAAAAGCAAACCAAGTCACAGCTAAGAAAACTAGTGAAGCCACTAATCATTCAAGAACAACCTCAGCAGTCAACAAAGGAAAAAACTCAGGATAAGAAGACTGTACCTGAAACAAGCAGATCTGATGCAGTCTCAAGGGTAAGGAAAAGAAGCCAAATAAATAAGGAAAAAGGTAAAGCCATAGTTGTTGAAGAGAGGCCAGTGTCTAAGGAAAGCTTGAATGATTTATTACAGACCATTGAATTCGAGCAGTCTGAACCAATTCATATTGATTTGACACAGTCACCGCAAGAAGGTAACAAGAAGTCTAAGGCCTCAAAAAGGCTTAAATTCAATGAGCCAGGTGAAGAATTTATTTTTAAACCCAGAAGACATATTACAAGGAAGCAAGTAAAGGAAGTGCTGCCAAGAACAGAGGAAACCGAGAAAGTTAGGCAAAAAGATACAAGCAGAACAGTCATCACATCTCAAGGAGATAATATAGTAGCCATAAAGAGCCAATTAGAAGCAGCTAAATATGAGATTGCCAAACTGAAGAAAGCTACTAGAGAACATGCAGTCCTGTATGCAAATTATCGTAAAGTTGTGTGGAAAGGAAGTGAAACCCTAGAAAACCAGTTGAATTCAGTAGTGAATGGCCATGCACAATTTCACACATGGACAGTACCAGCGATCAAAGAGGCCAAATACATTAGAAAGATAAATATGAACCTAAGAGCTGGGAATAAAGCTATGAAGAAGATAATTGAAGACCTGAAGGCACAGCTAGGCCAGTTACCTACTAAATGAATTTTCTTTTCAAGAAAGGTTTTGTTCAAAATTTTTGTCAAATTTGTTTAGTCTTATTGTTTTGAAGACATGTAAATACCTGCTATACATATGAAAAATCAAAGGGAGTTTTTGGATATCAAATGTTTGGGTGATAAAGATTTCGGGTCAAAAGCAAGATGTTTGAAATAATTCAGCAGTTTCGTAGCGCGCTATGAAACTGCTCTAGGTGATGATTTTAACGCAGACAGGCAATTTTGTATTATGAATGGGAATTTTGAAAGAGAGACACCTAAAGGGTATGCAATACATCAGATGGAGCTACAATAGTCATTCAGATCAAGACATGTGTACGTTTAAAAAGGTGGAATATTTTAACCCAAGTTTAAATTTCTGTAGTGAAGCCCCTTTATCACTGTTCAAAAGGTATTAAATGATTTGCATACAAGGAACTTTTTCCTGCACACATGTCCATCGATGCAGCCTACAACACATCAAGAACGTGGTAGTGTTCCATATTTTGGGTTATTAAAGGCTAGAAGACATGCTGCTGTACATTCGAGCAATTTGAGGAAAACCGGAACCGAGAAGCAAGGGACATCTCCTAATACTACTGAGCAGTCAAAAGATTCATCATTCAAGGTCAATATGGAGTATTAAACATCCAGCTCATCCAAATCGAAAGAGGACCAGGTGTCAAAGAACAAGGATAAGCCACTATGCATGGAAAATGGAGTTAGAGTCATAGTTAATTTAGAACTCTTTAAAACTCCAGTCAGCACTTTATTGTATTTAATAGTTAGTTAAATAGCTGATAGGTGTCATTAGAGGTAGTTATCGAGTTATCAAATTCCCCTCATGCTGAAGGAGGAAGCTCGAATTAGTTAGAATAAGGATTCTATATATAGCTGAAACAACAATGTAATAGGGGTTGGAAATTTTATAACAGAGTACTGTTTTGGCTTATGTAAAGATAGAGTTTAGTAATATAAGTTGGCTGCTTTTCTTCTCAGGATTCATGAAGGATTTCCATGTTTAGAATGTGTGATTTTATTCTTTCCTTAATGTCTTTTACAGTTGCATAGATGTGTAATCACTCAGAATTCACTGATTGTGCTCTGATTTCCTGTATGCATTTATGAACCGTGGTTTTATATGAGTTGTGTTCTTAACATCCAAATGCTAAATGCCTTGACTTCTATGTAAAGGCAGTATCATTGTTTACTGAAGTACGATTGACTCTATAGGCCCAATGGAAACTTATGTAATGTTTATCCAGCCTTCATATTTGTCAATGTTATTCCACAAGAGTTAGCCATCTAATTATTAGTCAAAATCAATATCCCTTTGAGAGAGCCCTCTCAGGCTAAGGAGGCTAAGCCTTAGTCAAAAGATTGGTTTGAAACAGTTACTTGAAGTCTTCCTGGTTTGCAGCCTTCCAGGGCTTGATTTGAGATAACAGAACTGTAAGAAATAGAGGAAGTCGAAGGTCTGGAAAAAGAAGCAGGAGAACAGAAGTAAGTCATAGGTCCAACAGGGTTGGGAGTAGAGAATTACTACCAAATAGATCCAGGCAATTTACAGTAGAGGGTTGGAGCCCTTGGGGTTGGTGCCTCAAAACCTGAAGGATTAGTGGCTTGGGAGTTGGTGCTCCTAAATCCAAGGTTGGTGCCTTGACAAGACAGGGTTGGTGCTCTGGAGGTTGGAGCCTCACAAAAAGGCCAAGTTGGTGCTTGGAAACTCGTTGAAGCCCTATATACATTGTACTTGATTTATTGCAAAGATTATATTAATAAAAGAATTTATCCCTATTATTTATTTCTATGTTCTAAATATAAAAGATTTAACTGGAAAAATAACAATTGAAAAGAAACATTGATTCACCCCCCCCCCCCCCCCCCAAGTGTTTCCAACAATTGGTATTAGAGTCAACTTCTTCATATCATCCTAGCAGCTTGAAGAAGGATTCTCAATCATGATGAGAAATCAAGAAGTGTCAGGAAGACCTCCTTTGTTCGATGGCACAAATTTTGGTTTTTTTGAAAAAGAGAATGTCCTACTACTTAATGTCCCTTGGACTTGATGTTTGGAATTTGGTTTTAAATGAGTACACATCCCCTTCCACTCTTCCAATAGATCAAGATGAAAAGAAAGCTTACATTGCAAATGCAAATTCCTTAAACTCCATCACTAGTGGAATCACTGATTCTGAATTTACAAAAGTCATGAATTATAACTCAGCCAAAGAAGCATGGGATAAGCTAATTATGTTAGATGATGGGGACTCCAAAGTTAAGAAGGCAACGCTTCAAACACATAGAGGGAAATTTGAAAGTCTGAAAATGGATGATGAAGAAGATATTGCATCATACTTTTTTCAAATAGTTGAAGTGGTCAACTCTTTTAAAGGATTGGAAGAAAAAATTGAAGAAAGCACTGTTGTTCAAAAGGTCTTAAGATATCTCCCACACAGATTTGACTCCAAAGTAAGTGCTATAGAATAAATGAAGGATCTATATACTCTCAAGATGGATGAACTTCATGGAATCCTCATTGCCTATGGGATGAGAAAAGGATGCCCATGTTCCAAAGATGTAGCATTCAAGGCCTCAAAATAAAAAAATGGGAAAGAATGGAATACCAGTAGTGATGAATCCAATGTTGAACCTGAATTGGTGCAATTTGTACGAAGACTAAAGAAAGGATCTAAGCTAAAAGGTAAGTACCCTCTTATTTGTTTCATGTGTGGAAAAATTGGTCATTATGCTACAAAATGTCCTTATAAGCATGATTGTGATGGTGAGGGAAATTCTAAAAGGATGGTATACAAAAAGAAAGGGTTCAATAAGAAGAATTTATTCTCTAAGCAAGATGAGTCTGATGAAGATGAATTTGTAGTCATCAAAAAGAAATCAACTAACCAGTTCCCTCACCGCAAAGGAGGTAATGAAGAACGAGATGAAGAAAATGACCATTGTGGAAGCCAAGAAGTATTATTCATGGCATTGACAAATGATGATGATTAAGAGCTAGAAGGAAATTTAGGTGAATTATTAATGAGTGCGATTGAATAAAATGAGAAATTATGAAATACAATCATCTCTCTCAAGGTAGAAAATGAGGAAACAAAAAGAAGCGAAGACCTCTTGAAAAATAAGCTAAAATAAAAAGAAGTTTGTGAAGAACGTGAAGCCAAAATAGTATCTTTGAGGAAGGAATTGGAGCAAGTCAAAAATAGTTGGGAAAGCTCTCAAATACTTGACACTATCCTAAATAATAAAAAACCGCAACATGAGAAATCTGGAATATGTTTTAAAGGAGAATCATCAAGTACTAAGAATAATGTGAAAAGCTATGCTAGCATACTTTCCAGCAACCCAAAAGAAGAATGATTATTTTATCAAAAACCCATCTCAAATCCAAAGAATGAAGAGAGAGTAACTCCAAGGAAGAATGTTGATTCTAATCATGGCTATTACAACATGTACAAACATTATTTCATCAAAGTCCCATCTCAAATCCAAAGAATGAAGAGGGAGTAAGTCCAAGGAAGAATGTTGATTCAAATGATGGCTATTACAACAAGTAAAAAACTATTTTTTTTGGGCATTGTTTTTATTGTAAAAATTTTGGTCATCAAGCTAGACATTGCATGGCCCATAAGAATGAAACACAAAATTGAAGGATCAAACAAACAAACCATATGGTCCCAAAGGGAAAGGACAAATCAAGACCTACAACTCTTTTGATCCCTTGGCCAAATTTGATCTAATTTGCTCATTATGTAATGATAATGGACATAATGAACAAAATTTCTCTCAACCTCAGCAAAAATCCAGTGATGCACTCCAACACCAAACATATACCAACAAAGTATCATTTCCTTCAAGAACAAGTAGTTGAACAAAACATCATCTTAGAATATATCAATACTAAGGAATATATAGATGATATTTTCACAAAACCTCTTCCTTGAGAAGCATTTGAACATCTTTATCAAAAGATGGGGGTTATTTCTTTAGCATCACTTTAATTTGATTCATAAACATGTTACATGACAAGGGGAGTCCTTGTCACTCCTTTGCGAGTGATGTCAAAGGGGGAGAGAAGAATATTGCCATCAATGACAGAGGGGGAGATTGTTGATATAGATTGTCATTGATGTCAATATGACAATATTCTAGATACTAAATGATGATAGGAAGAGTGAGGAGAAGCCACAGGAAAGCCAAGCCATGAGTAAGAGTCTGTTACAAACTATTCTTATTAAAATATTGCATATGCTCAAGAGTAAGAGATATATCAGAGATATCGCATGAAATATCAGAGGAGCCAACATATTCGAGGAGTTAACATCGGAGGAGACATATGATGCAGGATCATCCGGACTAGCCAGCAATGTGAAAACTTGTTCACATGTTGTGGCTAAAAGAGGTTGAGATTCATTGACCTGATTAGTAAAAAGCCAGTTTTGTTGAGAGGGTTGGATCTCTCAAGAAATTAGTTATAATTCATTATTGTAATAAGTTAAAGATTGTCTTATTTTATATTTAGAGATAGAGATTGTTAGCATAGAGATAGGTGTTAGAGATTTGCTATTAGGTCTATCAAAAATAGAGATTTTTTTGTTAGATATGGTTAGAGTGGTTGTCGATGGATAAAGGGAAGGAAAACGTAATGAGTGAGGGGAGTGGAGCGAGAGCATAGAGAGAGTGTGTGGAATGCATTTTTTTGGAGACGGAGGTCTTTATCTGTGTAATCTGGCCTAAGGCCGAGAATCTATTATTGTTTATTGGAAATAAAGTAGTGTTACATGCATAGAGTTATAAACAACCCATGGAAGCCTTCAAATGCTTTCTTTTCTTTGATTTTGATGTTATAGATGCTGTCCCTGTGTTTTTCATGCTTTTTAATGGGGATATTGTGTTAAAGGATCATTTAGTGAGAGAATTCCATTGTTCTGGTTTCACAGGTAGAGAACCCAAAATACGCTAAGTATTGGGCATAAAACACACTTGGATTGAAAATCCGGACTTCAAATCCTTTAGATGGAGTTTTTGAATGATATCGGGTCCGTAGAAACCCAAATCGCATCGAACCTGTGTATTTCCTTATCACATCGCCAAAAGCCATTTACAAAGGGAAGTCACGCTAAACACTTAGCAAATTCAAGAAAGAGGACGTGAAATATTATGCATGAGAGTTTTGGGCCTTATCGGATCCGACATATATATCACATCTCGTGGTTGGATCGGCGCACATTAAAGTTTTGACCCAATCCCTTTGCGATTGCGATTGTTGACATAAATCACATCGACACTTTGGAGTGGAGTTATATATTGTAAGCAACCCATTGAAATCGTCGATAGTGATCAGCGATAGCGCATTGGACCTCCTCCAGGGGATAGCGCCAATAGTGAGGACCATTGGAATCTTGATCGCCGATATTGCAATTCATTCTGAGCCATTTCAATCAGCCAGTTCTGGATTTGCGGTAATAGTCTATATAACTATGTAAAAGGCGAAAAATATTGGTTATAACTTTTTCAAAGGTATTTTGGGTCCCGAAAATGAAAAATAATTGTTTTAAGCTTTTTCAAAGGATTTTGGATTCCGATAGCGAAAAGGGCTTATATTTTGAAGAAAGGGGTGATTGTTGGGTTTTATAGATCCATTTGTGGGTTTTAATTAAACCATTGCTTCTGCTGCACCATTTTTGGTATCAGAGTAGAAGAAAGGGTTGTTTGCAGTGAAAATTCCGCCAAGGAGAGGCATTGGTCGAGGAATATCTTATCCAAATGTAATTCTATTGGAAGAGGTATGGAGTCTGCATACGCAGATGGAATCAATTGAGACTACCCAGAGAAGAGCCCCTGATGAAGGAGATGAAATTTGTTAAGAAGAATCTCTTATAGAGGAGATAGTAGATGAAAACGATGAAACTGCCAAGGTACTCAAGATGATGGTGAAAGTGGGAGGAAAATCTAAGGTGGAAATTCCTATGTATGAAGGGAATCTAAACACAAAAGAGTTAACGAATTGGATCAGATCCTTATACCAGTACTTTGACTATGAAGAGATTGATGAGGGGAAGAGAGTGAAGTTTTCAGTTACTAGATTGAAGGGTCACACAACCATCTGGTGGGACAAGGTACAGACATCAAGAAGGGGGAAAGGGAAGAAGAAAAGATCTTGAGGAAACAGAACCAGAGGAATGTAGGAAAAATCTTAGCAAGAGGTAGAGGAGCTACTAGATCAAGAGGACAATAACATCAGCATGAAGCAGGAAGCTCAAGTAGCAGACCACCACAGAGGGGAGAATCTAATAAAGGAAGATTTCTACTCAGAGAAGTACGAATGTGGCTAAGCCAAAGCCAGAACCACCTCGACTTGTGGAAAAGGAAGAAACCCTAAAGAAAGTGAATCACTGTTATTGAGAAGAACTTTGCTTAGAGCAGAGAAGGAGATTGGAGAACCTACACAAAGGAAGAATTTGTTCAGGACTACCTGTAAGTCAAATGGTAAGTGCTGCAAAGTAATAATTGACAGTGGAAGCACTGCTAATCTTGTTTCTACAAAGATGATGGACAAGCTCGGGCTAACAAAGACCGTGCACCCTACTCCTTATAAAGTGTCATGGTTGTAGAAGGGACATCAGATCACTGTGACTGAACAACGCAAGGTGGAGATACAAATTGGTACATATAAAGATGTGATCTTATGTGATGTAATTCCCATGGATGTATGCCACGTATTACTGGGAAGACCGTGGCAATTTGATCGGAAAGCTGTTCATGATATAAGGATAAACACTTATAATTTTGAGAAAGATGGAACTAAACACACATTGCTGCCATTGAATGATGATGTTGACAAAGGAACACTTGGAAGTAGTGTTATGCTGACGAGTGGAAAGGAGCTACTGCAGGAAGTAGTGAAGAATGAGGAGTTACATTTTTCTATTGTGGGAAGGCCAAAGGTAATTTTAACTTCCACAAATTTGAATGATTTGCCTAAATAAGTTAAAATGTTGTTAGATTGTTTTGTTTATATTATTGAGGATGATTTGTCGAATGCATTACCACCGATTAGGGGTATTAGTCATCACATTGACTTAATACCAGGAGAAAGCTTCCCAAATAAAGCAACATATAGACTAACTCCTCAAGAGAATACAGAAGTTGGAAGGCAAGTATAGGAGCTGATGGATAAGGGGCTGATCAGAGAATGTCTTAGCCCATGTATTGTACCAACAATCCTCAGTCCGAAGAAAGGAGGAAAATGGTGCATGTGCATAGATTCTAGAGCTATCAACAAGATCACAACTAGGTACAGATTTCCTTTGCCATGAATGGATGATTTAATGGGTTGTCTGAGTGGATCAAAATACTTTACTAAAATAGACTTGAAGAGTGGATATCATCAAATAAGGATTTTGGAAGATGATGAATGGAAAATTGCATTCAAAACAAATAGTGGACTATATGAGTGGTTAGTGATGCCTTTTGGGATGACTAATGCACCCAGCACATTCATGAGGTTAATGAATGAAGTCTTAAAGGAGTATGCAGGTACATTTTTTATTGTGTACCTTGATGATATTCTGGTTTTTAGTAAAATTAAAGAGGAGCATTTAGAGCATCTTAAGTTGGTCCTAAGAACTCTACAGAAAGAGAAACTACTAATAAATTTGAAAAAATGTAGTTTCATGAATGATGAGCTGGTTTACTTGGGATTTGTAGTTTCCAAAGAAGGCTTGAAGATGGATCCAAAGAAGTTTCAAGAAATTTGGAATTGGCCTACTCCCGGAAGCATATTTTATGTAAGGAGCTTCCATGGACTTGCAAGTTTTTACAAAAAGTTTATAAAAATTTTTAGTCAAATTTGTGAACCAATGCTTGAGACAATCAAGGAGATCAATAAGCCATTTCAATGGACAGAAGTAGTAGATAGAAACTTTAATTTGCTGAATAAGAAGACCATAGAGGAGCCAATCTTAAGATTGCCTAATTTTGAGAAAGTCTCAAGTAGAAACATATGCTATTGGAGTTGCAGTTGGCACAGTTCTGAGTCAGGAGCAAAGACCAATAAGCATATTTCAATGAGAAACTGAATGATGAAAAGAAGAAATATTCTTCTTATGATAAGGAGTTTTATGCTATTGTGCAGGCTTTGAAAAAGTGGAGACATTATTTTATGCCAAAAGAATTCATATTATATTCAAACAATCATGACTTACAGTTTATCAATAACCAGTCGAAGCTGAACCAAAAATATGCCAAGCGGGTAGAATTTCTGCAATTTTTTACTTTTGTAATAAAGCATAAGAATGGTAAGTCAAATAAAGTAGCAGTTGCATTGAGCAGGGTAAGTTTTATTGTGCAAGAATTCAAAGTGGGTGTTGTAGGGTTTGAAGAAATGATTGAAATGTACAAGGATGATGAAGATTTCAGAGATATCTA
>APFE030161220.1:0-10586 GCA_000404065.3 Pinus taeda
TAAGATTATTAATATAGTAATAGCATGAGTTAAAGGATGATAATTATTAGTATAATAGTGCTACCAAATAGTAAAACATAAAACAAAACAAAGAAACAATATAGTAATAACATAAATTAAAATTATTAATATAGTAATAACGTGAGTTAAATAATGATAATGATTAGTATAATAGTGTTACAAAATATTAAAACATAAAACAAACAAACAATATAGTAATAACATGAATTAAAATAGCACTTGCACCAGATGTTGCAAAGGAAACTTCGTAAGGCATAAATTGAAGAACACAAATACAACAAAAGTATACTTTGATAAAGAATAAAAATATATTGAATGCTCAAATCAATGCCCCATTAACTGGAACCACTTAGTAGACATATCTATCAACATTAGGATTATACACAATGACCAAGAAATTTCCCATATACAAACAAGACCATCCACAACAACCTTTTGTCACATCCACTGCACCTCTTATTGCAAATTCAGGGAAGCGTGTTGCTTAAATTTCCCTATTAGGATTATTGACAAGAGAGAATGTTCAATGGTGGCAGACAGTGTGAGTTCTAAATATGTGCACAAGCCACTTGGTTGTCCATTTGTTCAAACCATCTTTTTGGTTTCTCATTTGATTTGGTCAATCCTTTATTGTATTTGCATCATCTCAGAGCTCTTCTCATGAGTATATTCATCAACAAGATCTTATTTACCTTCTACAAATATTAGGTGCAAAAGTTAACTTACTTGAAGTGAGACCACAATCATATGAAGTGATTGAATATCTAGTACTCCAGAGCAAAGCCATTTAGCTCAGGGTCTGCTTCATGCATTTATTCTAAATAACCAGTCGTTGAGTGGTTCATATTCTGGATAAGTAGGTGGTGATGGCCAATTCAGTTCAACAAAGGAATACAGTCTTTTTTCTACCTGGAAAGACACCTACCTAAAAGGAATCCAGTCTTTTTTCTTTTGCAGATACGTATCACCTACATTTCAGCCTTGAGGAAGTTTCTTATTCACACAAATTCAGGGTTATTTTTGTGTGGTTAACCTGCACTATTTTGAGGGTAATTGAACGATGTTTGGAGCACAATATGTGGATTGATTTTGAATTCAACATTCCGTCTGCATGCGTGTGTCTCAAGCTCATCCTACTATCAGCTCATTGACATTGCCAGAGCTTCGTCTCCAATTTTCTTCAGGGTAACACATATCCAACGCAAACAACATGATCTCATGTAAGTTTTTTCACTATGTGTAGTCCTTTCAACACAATCACTACTTTGGCATGCTTCTTTGTTTCTCTTCCTATGCTCCATGCAAAATCTTCTCCTTTCCAGACACCTAGGTCAAAAATTAAGAGGGAAAGATTGCTTTTGAAGAGCCTACCCAATCCAATAAGTCTCGGTTCTTCAACTGATCTCTCCTTTTCTCTAAGTATAATGTTTATTTGTCTCTCTAACATGCCTTCTAATGACAAAAGATTAGTGGTAGGAATCTACCCGAGTATGAAGAGAAAGCAAGAAAACAAGGGGGGCCAAAAGGATCTGGAATGTATGGATAATATTAATATCTCTTTAATTATTTTTCGGGTTGTAGTTTCAAGTTATCCTTATTAGTGTTTGGTAAGAGAGTCTTCTGCCTTCAAATCTGAAAATGATCCTTTGAGTGCTGATATTCTGCCTTTAAATATGAAGTTGTTAAAGTTGTTCATTAAATCTATTAACCTCCTTTTAAGCAGGGTCAACACTGCCACCTGTATCTACAAGTTCATCTCACACAATAGCTCTACTAAGAAACAACTTACTAAATGCTATTTCTTCTTTTCTTCTAGAGCAAATTGATTTGAATGAGGTTTCTCTTCCTTTTACATAATCGATGTGTTTTATGGGTTTTTGCTATACAACAAGATCACCTTTTTGCAACATCTTAAATAGTATCTTGCTAGACTTGAATACCAATGGTTTTGGTTCAAGGGAATAGGGGTATGGGGATTTTGGTTTTCTCAACTCATGTCTAATGTCATCCGATGTTGGAGGTCGTGCAGGGAGGTCTGATTCTCAACTCTACATAAAATTTCTTTAATATTATATATATATATAAAAATAGTTATATATGATATATTATATATATATATTTGTACCTTAATAAAAATATATATTTTCGATGCTCAATGGTAGTTTTGTTCGGAAAAACTACATCATATTTATGACTTGTGATTTAGGATGATTTCGACGAATCATGTGGCTTTTAAGTGATTTTTCCTTATATTTTGGGCGATGAGCTTATTGATTGAATTTTTTTCAATGATCTTTAAACTCTTTCAACATTGTTAATTTTTTGCTACAAGTTATTATTAGCAAGCAATTTCCCCAAAGATGCAAAGGCACGTGGATATAAGTGAAATTGAAAACATCATTTGTCACAAGTTATTACTATTTTCCTATAAATTGAAAGCATCCTTTGCCACAAGTTATTACTAGCTAGTAATTTCCCCAAAAAGTGCTAGCCAATAATTTCCCCAGAAAGTGCAAAGACACAAGTTATCACTAGTAAGCAATTTCCCAGAAAATGTAAATTTCCCCAAAACAATGCAAAGACACAAGTTATCACTGTTAAGCAATTTCCCAGAAAGTGTAAAGACACGTCAATATGAGTGTTAAATTGAAAAAATGTGCTTTAGTTTAAAATAATAATTGTTGGGGCTCTGTTTCTTGCAAAATTGGACAATTATTCCACTATCTTCGAATCCATTCTCTCCCAATTTCATACACTACTTTCCACCAAAAAGACTCTGAGAATGAGCGGTAAGAAGACACACTCTATTTCAAATCCATTCTCTCCCAATTTAATACACTAATTTCCACCAAAAAGACTTTGAGAATGAGTGGTAAGAAGACACACTCTATGGAACCCTCCGATGTCCCACATACGTATTTTGATGGGGCCGCTCAACATGGATGTTGTGCCTGTGGGGTTTATATTATTCCTATGGAGGGTCAGCATATTGAAATATACTAGAACGGAGGTAATGGGATGAATAACAAAGCTGAGGTTATGGCGTTGGCAAGACTGGTCAACATCTGTGACTTTCTCAACATCCAAAATCTGCAAATTTATGGGGATTCAAAGGTGATTATTGATCATGTTTGGTCTATTCATGTCATAAAAAACCTAAATCTTTTGGGATGGCTGAACAGGATAAAATCTATAAGGAATTACAGGAAGGATTATTCTATAGATCACATTGACAGGGGAAAAAACAGTGTCACTGATGCGTTATCAAAAAAGGGACTTGCCACTCAATATGATGTGGGAAAGAATAGTGTGGCTGATTCATTATCAAAAAGGGACTTTCCACTCAATATGATGTCTGGATGATGAGTATAACTGTGGACAACAAAACTCACCATATTTAGGAGTTCAATATGCTGGGTACATAAACTCTCTCTTTCCTGGCAAACAATCTGGTATGTACCAGGGCCCCATTTTCTATGAATTTGCTTTTTTGGTTGGTTCTTCATCTTTTCGGTCTTGGTTATCTGAGGATACTTTATATTCAGCCTACATATGGTTTTGATTTTTTTGATGTGGTTTTGTGGTTAGGGGCTCTATGTTAATGCCATCGACTATTATTTTTTGCTAAGTCAAAGATATGTGAATCTATGTGAATATCAAAATCGAGATATGTTGTACTGTTATTTTCTCATAATGAATTCATAGATATACAACTTTTTCTTGCTGAAAAAAAATTGTTATATTAAATTGTATCTAAAAAATCCTTACACACATGTCAATATGAGTGTTAAATTGAATAAAAACGTTTATTTTAAAATAATAATTGTTATATTAAATTATATCTACAAAATCCTTACATCCCCACAAAGACACACACACGTCGATATGAATGTTAAATTGAAAAAAAGATATTTTAATTTAAGATAATAATCGTTATATTAAATTGTATCTAGAAAATCCTTACATCCTCGATGTAGGAAAAAATTTGTTAATGAGTTTACAATAATAATTGTTATATTAAATTGTATTTAGAAATTTTCGGGAAGGTGCAAATACATGTTGATAGGAATGTTAAATTGGAAAAAAATATATTTTAATTTACTAGAAATTTCTCCAAAAGGTGCCAAAAATTTCCGAAAAGGTGTAAAAAAAGTTGATAGGAGTGTTAAATTGAAAAAAAATGTACTTTACTTTGAAATAATAATTGCTATATTAAAAAGAAAAATTGAAAAAATGTACTTTAATTTGAAATAATGATTATAATATTAAATTTTAAAAAATTTGGAAAAAATGTACTTTAGTATGAAATAATAATGGTTATATTAAATTGTATTTGGAAAATCCTTACATCCCCATGAAAAAAAACCTGTTACATCCCCAATCAGGGAAAAAAACCTTTTTTTATATCTCTCTCTGTACCCACTTCCAACTCTTTCACAATACTTCAAGCCTCAGAACATGAAGGGGCTTCAGGTCCAAATCAATTCAACGTCTCACAAAAAATAAAGCAATAAAATAATATACAACCTGCTGCACTAAGTTATTTCTCCTCCTTTACATAACCATTTCCAGTAGTTATTCCACCAGCATTACCCTCTTCCTCCTCTTTATCTTCATTTCCTGTGAACAAACCAAACTGCTCCAATTGTTTTTGCCCTGCAACGAAAAGGGTGCCAGTCCATCTTTACAATGAACGAGACATGTCTCATCCACAACTGGGAATGTGATCAGGTTGAGAAGATCTCAACATCTCTAGGTCCTTGAGCAATTGGGTGTTTTCATCAATTTCAGCATTTTAAGATCTCAACATCTATAGGTTCTTGAGCAATTAGGTGTTTTCATCAATTTCAACATTTTTCTCCATATGTCATGTGTTTATAATGCAAGGGTAATAAACTCATTAATATTGACTTCTCTTGTTTGTTGGGCTCTTGCTACTTGAAGCTTGCAAGGAAGAAATTATGATAACAAGCAAAGAGAATAAATAAAATAGAAAGGACTCAAAACTTGCTGTAATTCAAAGCGTGTAGCTTCACGCTCAATTTCCATTTACCTTCCACCACAACTTCTGCTTCAATTTGAATATGGGAAAATTCTGTAGCTTTGGGTTCTGCTTGAAGCCTTGATTTCTTTGATGGAAATTAAGAAATGTAAAAAACAACACCATGCCACAAGATCAATCAAAGCCTATAAACTCAAAGCTTCTAAATTTCAACCTTCTCTTAAAGGACTTTTTAATTCCTCTTGTTTATGCTACAACTTCTCTCGTTCTCTCCTGTGACCCTTACACATAGAAGGCATAAATGCCAAATCAAAAGCATTCATATTAGACAAAGAGAAAATCATTTCCCCCGGATGACTCAACCTGTATAATTGCAAAACCATTGAAAATAAGTGGACCTAAACCAGTAAAAATGAAAAAATCAAATGACCATATTACAAATGTAAGGCCACACAAAGACATGAAATGTTAAAACCCACCATCTGATACCATTTTTGTGAACATATGTTGAACTGTACCTTCTTGACATCGATCTAAAACATTAGCGGGAGTAGGCTTTGAATTATCAATCTCTTTATCTAATTCACTCACAACCCCTACAAAGTTACTATTCGAACTAAATAAAAACAACATAAGAATGCAGCTAGAAAATCTCTTATGTATCATGATAAGAGTAAAGCACATAAGTAAATCTCCTGTATCATGATAAGAGTAAAGCACATAAGTATGGTAAGAATCTAATGATGAGACACACTTTTTGCATTGTTCTTTCCAGACTTGGGTTGGTTCTCTGATGGTAGACAACAACTAAGCACATTAAGCACATTTGCTCCTGTGGTATTGTTAGAAAACAATGTAGAGAAACATTTTCAGTTTTTTAGAAATTTTTTGATAGTGATCCATAAACTTTTCAACATGCATGCATGAAAAAGGAAAACAAAAGGAAACCCGACAAGAAAATATCAATTTGCCATTCAGGAAAATAGGTGCATTAGTATTCTTGAATAACTAATATTTCAAAGCTCATTGAATCATACCTTCTAGTCTACATCCAGAGAGGCTGCCTTGCCAAGAAGACTAAGAAAATAAATAACAACAACAAATTTTATATAGGTACAATCAATGAGACCTTTTTGTAAATATAGTGAGGAGCTATTATTGTCTGGCCATGACTTATTTGCAAGTTGAACACCAACATCTGGAATCAAAGAGACAAATCTTCATTTAACGCCTATATAAAAACAAATCCAAAATATTATACCCACCTCAGCTTCAGCTTCACGAGGTTTAACCTTTAGCTGATTTTTTTGCTTCACTTTAGTTCTTTTCATTGAGACAATAATTTACAATTTTCGCAATTCAAGCAAGGTTTCGTTGTCAGAAGCATCAATATCAACCTCAATTTCATAGTCATTTTGACTCAGACTAGAACTATGTTTCCTGAAGAAATTGAATATTTTCTCAGCCATATCACCTGAAAGGGATTCAACATCCCTGATGAGCTTTGTTTTCCCCTATTGACATTACCTACTTGCAAGGCACAAACTTTTCATTCAGATCTACTGACACAGAAGCAGGCTTAAGCTAATTATTCTGCTTAGGTCTCTCCGCAACTTTGTTTTGGCATTGTTAATGTTGTTGCTTTGTTACAATGTGCTATACACCCTTGCATTAGAAAATGTCAGCCTAACATCCACAACAAACTCATGTGGGTCTGAATAGACATCCATTTCAAGCTTCCTCTTCAAACCCATGTGGCTCTAGATAGACATCCATTTCAAGCTTCCTCTTCATGGTACCTAGATCCAGCGAATGGAGGCCTGCAACGATAAAATTGAACAACTAGTTTCTTGGATACCCCAGATTCGATTCCTCGCCCAACAAATCGGAGTCTCATTCACTAACCAAATAACAAATATTGGATGTTTTCTAAGAAAGATGCGCATTTGTTTACAGATATATCCTATGCGTGAGATTCAAACCTGCATTAATCGACTCAAAATGCCCAAATCTTCAGAGCCTTCATCCCATCGCCTCTCCACCACAAAAAACATAGCCAGTTCCAAAACCAACGGGAAGGTGTTGGTCCTACACCCTAAAAATCGACAGAGTTCCAGACTTGGGTAGAAGTTGGGTAGAAGTTCTTGGACTGTACATCTGTTAGACCTGCGTAGAAGTTTTTTTTTATTGCATACATATGTCCCTTGTATAGAGCTACTGGACAAATGTCACAGTCACCTTAAAATGGTAGACGAAAATGTGAGGAGAACAGATTCAAAAGAAACACCAATAGGCGCAAGAAGCCTGCAATTGAATAGGAGAAACAAACATGTCACCTGGGTACAGAACAAACACCAACAGATTCCATTTGGCGCTTCCATTATGGCCAGGATGAACCCCAATCTGCTCGAAACAGAGGCAGGCACCTTCCAATTATTGTTGCCTGATCCTTGTAATCCTCCCTGTTTCAGTGACTTCTCATGCTGACAGGCAGTCCATTCTTCATTCGCAAAGTGATGGACAATACATATTTCAGAATGTACCTGGTGTCTACTTCCAGACTGAACCTATGAATGATAGATGCCACAATGGACTTCATCTGTATGAACGCCATCTCTTTTCCCAAACATATGCAAGGCCCAGCTTGGAACACAGTAAATTTGTAAGGATTTTCCCCCACAAATTCCCCATCTTTCAGCCATCTCTAGGGTCTGAAATCCATGAAATCCTCACCCCAAATGCTCTCCATCCTGCCCATTGAATATATATTGTAACTCACAAACCATCCCTGGGGTACAACAGTCCCATCCAAAAATACATCATCTTCCACAACAACCTTTGAATCAAGAGGCACGAGAGGCCACAGCCTCAGGGACTCACAGACCGCGGCATGGAGATACCTCATGCCCTTCAATTCATCAAAGTCGAAGATGACCCATTCATCTTCGAGCTGTATGGATTTTCTGTTGCCTGTAACGAGAAAAATTTCTCTGTGAATGACTTCTTGGACATGGGGTCGAGACAAAATCAGCCAGAAAATCCAAGTTAAGGCAGTCGAAGTGGTATCCCTCCCTGCCATCATAAAGCTAACAATCATACCTCTGATGAATAATTCCAATTTCTCGCCTGCCATGGCCATCTTCTGCGAACCTTTCTGATCGCACTCTATCTCAAATTGCTCCCAATCAAACAGATCTGCTGCCATGAATCTTGAAAGTAGGTCTTCCCTCACATGCGCTTTAGAGATCTCACTTCTCCTGGAACGAATAATGTCCATGGCAAATTCGTTCACTACATTTATCGCTTCTCTTAACCACCTCTCAGAACCGATGTCAATCATTCGCTTGATTCTCCACAGAAAGGGAAAAATGGAAAAAAACCTACCAGCGCTAATATCAAGAGCATCGTTAAAAGCCTCTACAAATTGGGACCTGGGCAGAGAAGGATGGAGGCAACCGGGATTGACACCGAACACAACCTTGCAGATATTGTCGAATGCAAACCTCATCAGAATGTCCTGCAAGTCTATAATCTCTCCCCCTTCGCATGCGTTCTTGAGCACCACGATTAGCTGTTTCTTAATTTCCCACTGAACAGCCTCCACTATGAAGTTCGGAGCGACTTGGTATTGAATTCATAGCTCGCAGCCTTCCTCTACATTTTCCACAGCTCCCCATCCGTGTTGAAGATCCCTTGCCCAGGAAATTGTGGAGAAAGAAACTGAAGCGTTCTCCCTTGGGGTAATTCTGAAAATTAATTCTGAAAATTGGCTCTCAGAATATGCTCCACGTTAGAGGGATTTGCAGTGATAAAGCCTCGGACACCTCCTAGGCGCTGGACCATACATGTGTGGGAAGGGATTCTGGAAAGAATATCCACTGTCCATTCCAGAACTCTGTCCCTGTTCTTGAAAAATTCCGACAGAATACCAATTACAGGATATATTACAGGACATTGGTATGGCCGATTACTTCAATTTCTTGTAATGAAAAAGAGTAGGAAGCCACTTCCATAGAGACACCACAAAAAACATAGCCAGTTCCAAAACCAACGAGAAGGTGTTGGTCCTGCACCGTAAAAATCGATAGAGTTCCAGACCTGGGTAGAAGTTGGGTAGAAGTTCTTGGACTGTACATCTGTTATACCTATGTAGAAGTTTTTTTTTTTATTGCATACATATGTCCCATGTATAGAGCTATTGGATGATGTCACAGTCACCTTAAAATGGTAGACGAAAATGTGAGGAGAACGGATTCAAAAGAAATGTCGATAGGCGTAACAAGCCTATAACTGAATAGGAGAAACAAATATGTCACATGGGTACAGAACAAACGCCAACAGATTCCCTCTAGCGCTTCCATTATGGCCAGGCTGAACCCCAATCTGCTTGAAACAGAGGAGGGTGACCGTTATCCTGGCTGCTGCAGAATGTCTGAAACCCTAATGAATTAGGCAGGTAGGCAGACTTACCCTAATGAATTGGGCAGCACACGACGGACCGGCTAGGTAGGCGGATGGGCTGGGATGAATTTAATTAATTTTTTAACTAATAATTGTTTTTTAATATTTTATTTGGATGACAGATAATTGTTGAATCGTCTAACAATAGATTTGATGGTTCAAATTAGGACAGAAAGGCATTTAGGGGAGTTCATTTCAGAGGGGAATGCCTTACGACGTAATAAACAAAAGATACTAATTATTAATTTTTTCATTTTGAATCCTGAAGTTATTTCTCTATCTATAATATAGTTAATTATTATTATAATGTTTTTTTTCTAATTTAACATATATATGAATGGTTGATAAATTATAATTTAATCCAAGATTCCTATCTTTCCCTCCAATTCCCAATATCTATGATCCAATCTTTGAATTGCTAGAGCATTGGATTAATCAACTTCTCCATTATATATATAAATTTTATGCTCAACAAACAAATTGCATCATACATTTTGTATGTACATAGAGGACATGGATTCCACAATGAATTAAATCATTGGTGATAACAATGTCACTCAAGTCACGTGGGACGGTATCGTTGATTGGTTTCCCAACCAACTATTTGTTTACTGGATAATAAGTCTTAATTGAGTCAAGTTGAAATCAAATGTGTTATTAACATCTATAGGTTGAAGAAGATCATACTTGATGGTGTGTTATTCAATCCGCAAGTGATAGTAAATATTATTATTTCCCAACATAGTGCAAAACATCTTCCTATGTTACTTTCATTCTTTGTCCAAAATTTATATAATTACCTTAATACAAGACATTCTACTGGTATTTTTTAGTTACCTACAACCAACTCATTTATAAATATGCTAATACACATGATTTATGTCTCATGGATAGTAATAACGATGAAAATAGAAGAGAAATGAAACTTGCTTGTAAATGGATCTTGGATTTGATGTGTTAATTACATCATTTTTAATGGGTAAATTGGTTAAGTGCTAGGTTTGGAATTCTTGACTTAATTTAAGAAGAGTGTATTTCTAGTTAACATAATAGACATAAGAGTGTAATAATTTTATTGTTAAGAATTATTCTTAATATTATA
>APFE030161220.1:11330-65872 GCA_000404065.3 Pinus taeda
AATTGATTTTGTAAAATGATGAATAAAAAGGAAAAATTTTTATTGATCAATAATAATTATCTAATAAGTGCATATATTGATGAAACAAACAAACCATCAACCTACGATTTATAGACCACTTCTAAAAATACATTTTTTATAACACTAGTTCCATTACATTTTCATCCTCATTCAATAGATACTTTGTACTATAAATCTTCACATATATTATATGCATAGTCTAATAAGAAACATCTTTCATGTAATTTTCTAAATAGAAGTTAAACATGTTATCCAACTAATTAACAGAACAAAATAAAGGATAGATCAACGATTTGAAAATAAGCCTCTTCAAGGGGGCAACCCCCTTTACATCAAATAAATGAACAGTTATTGGATGATACGAATGAAAATACCTCCTTTGTATGCATAGGAGTCTAAAGGGTCACAATATAATTAGGGCCTACATAACAATACTAATGTAAGGGCACAATAATAACAATAGTGGTCTTTTATGGGGCACAACAATAACAATATGGGGGCTACACGGGACACAACAATAACAATGTGGGGGCTACACTAGTATTATAGGGACATAACGTGCCCCTATCTTTCAAAAAAGCATTATCCTGAATGTTTAAGTAGTTCTAGATGTTTCTATATAAACTATTCATCCTCTCATATGGATTCCTTTGTGGGTAAGTTCTTCTACTTAATGAGATATTCTAAAATTGATTGATTTTGTAGCTGGAAGATTCTTGTTTCTGGGATTGGTTAAGGCTCTAATATAATTTTTCATTCCTCATAAAGTTCTGGAAATATAATTTGAACTGGAATCTTGTCACCTATAACCTTCTTCAAACATGAAACATGGAAAACTTGATGTATTCACGAAGATGCAGGTATCTCTAATTTGTATGTTATAGTACCAATATTTTGCAATACCTTATAAGGGCCATAGTACTTGGGTGATAATTTATTATCTTTCTTAGCTAGGTTGAGTGGAATTTACTTGTATGGTTGTAGTCGTAAAAATAACAAATCACCCATATAAAAAATTCTTTCATTGTGATGTTGATCTGCTTGTTGCTTCATTTGATTATGTGTTAGAGTTAGATTATCCTTTAAGATTTGGGGAACTTGCTGTTGATGCTTGATCTGACCTTCTGTTGCCTGAAACTTAACATTGTCTCTTAGGGATGATGTGATGGATGGTGGATGATATATGTAAAGTACCATAAATGGGGTCATTTTTATTGCAGTATGGAAGGAAGTATTATACCACCATCACGCCAAAGGTAACCACTTGACCCATTATGTTTGTTTATAAAATACAAAGCAATCAAGATGTCCTTCCAAACATTTGTTCAATCTATTATTTTTCCCAATAGGTTGAGAATGATAAGTTGAGCTATGAGCTAATTGAGTACCAAGACAAGGAAATAATTATTTCCAAAAAAATTCTAGTGAGAATGGAATCTCTGTCACTTACAATAAACTTTGGATTTCCTTGTAACTTTTGAACCATTTCCAAAAATGTAGTAATAACTACATAGGCTTTGAAAGGATGACATAGAGCACAAAAGTGTGTATACTTGGTAAGTGTATCAACTAACACGATGATCACACTCTTCCCTTTCAAATTGGGCAGACCTATGATAAAAACCATTGGGACATCCTCCCAACAATGATCTAGAATGGATAATGGTTGTAAAACACTCGAATTTTTAATTGTCTCGACTTTATTTTATTGGAAAACCAATCATTCAGCCACTAATTTCTAAACATCAGATTTAATGCCATCCCAAAGTAATTCCTTCTTGACCTTGTGGTAATTTTTAAAAATCTTGAGTCCCATTCTATAGGAGAGGTGTGAAATTACAAAAGAATTTTTTCTTTGAGTTTGGAATTCTTACATAGATATAAGTGATCATTGTACCATAGTGAATCCTTTTTCTAGATAAAAGTGTGAGATGAAGTGGGATATTACTGAAAATTTTGAATGCGTGTCCATGCCTATTCATCATTCTCCCATTCATCCCTTGCTTCATTTATCCAATCAGGTTGGAGAATAGAAATGGCATAAATAAATGCCTCCACATCCTCATCATTTCTTGAGAGTGCATCTGTAACAAAGTTTTTCTTCCCTTTCTTGAGGATGATTTCAAATTCATAACCCAACAACTTTGTGACGCATTTTTATTTCTCTTTTGAAGATAATATTTGTTCCAAGGATTATTTAAGACTATCATGACTTTTTTTACCTTGAAGTGTCTTCTAATTACGTAAGGTCACCATTGATTCAAGGCATGTAGAATTGCTAGCATTTCCTTGTCATGAATGGGTTTGTGTAAATTCTTTATTTTTATTAGATGTCTTCCAAAGGAAATGGGTATTCCTTCTTGCATTAAAAAAACACCAATTCCATTTCTTGAGTCATTACATTCCAAAATAAAGGTTTTTTTTGAAGTTTGGTGTAACTAAGATTGAAGCTCGACACATTACCTCTTTAATATGTTTAAAAGCCTCTGTTTCTTCTAGTGTCCATGAAAATTCATTTTTCTTCACTAATGTTGTTATAGGTGTTGCTATTTTTCCATAATTCTTAAAAAACTTGTGATAATACCCCGTCAACCCAAGAGATCCTCGAAGATTCCTTAAAGTTGCGGGGAATTTTTATTCCTTGATGGCTTCAATTTTGTGAGGGTCTGCCTTAGCACCCTCATGAGATATAATATGACCCAAATATTCCACCTCTTGTACCCCCAAAAAATATTAATATGTTTTTTCATACAATTGTTTCTCTTCCAATACTTTGAGAAGCATGTCAACATGTTGAACATGATCCTTACAAGACTTGTTGTAGATTAGTATGTCACCAAAAAAATTCTAACACAAATTTTCTAAGGAAGGTGTTGAAAATAGAATTTATCAAACCTTGAAATGTGGAGGGCACATTAGTAAGGCCAAAAGGCATCACCAAAAATTCATAATGATCTTCATGAGGTTTGAATGCTTTTTTTCATAATGTCTTCAGTCTTCATTCTGATTTGTTGATATCCTAAACAAAGATCCAACTTGGTGAAGTAAATTGTCCCATGTAATTCATCCAAAAAATTATCACTTGAAGGAATGGGAAATTTATCTTTAATAATGATCTTGTTGAGCTCCCTATAATCTGGACACATATGCCATGATCCATCCTTCTTGTTTACCAATACTACTAGAGTAGATAAAGGGCTTTGGCTAGGTTGAATTATACCAGCTTCTAGCATTTCTACAACCATACGTTCAATTCACTCTTTTAGGCATAGGGATATATGAAAGGTTTGATGTTTGGAGGAACACTTCTCATAATCAAGTGAATATCATGATCATGATAAAAAATAAGTGGGAGACCCTTGGGAGTCTCATATGCCTTGGAATGATCGTCAAAGACTCTTTGGAGATCTAGAGAAATGGGATACTTAGATGTTTGAACATCTAGTGAGCATAATTGTGCAATTACACCTTGTTTTTTATTCTTCAAAATATTTTTCATTCCATTAGATATAATTATCTTACCAGTTTTCCCAATTATACCCCTTAATTCAATTTCCCTTCCTTCGTAGAAAAAATTCCAAAAAAGTTATGAAAATTAAAATTTATCATCCCCAAAGTTTGTAGCCATTGGACTCATAATATAAAATCAGTGCCACCCATTGGAATGGAAATCATTGGGTTATTCAACACATATTACACCATGGTTAGATTAATATTATGGAATTTCCTAGACCAATTTATAGTTCCTTCATATACATCCATCTCTTGACACTCTGGTGTTAGGTATAGAAAGAAATTAAAATCCTTGGCTATCTTACAATGAATAAAATTATGTGTACTACCCAAATTTTTCAATGTTATTACCTTTCTATTATTGATATATCCTTCTATCTTGAGAGCTTGAGGAGTGGTAATTCCCACCAATGCATTACAGGATATTCTCATATTCATTTCTTCTTTTTCAACTCCTGGTGTATATCTTCTTCATTTGATGTTTCTTGTTCCTTTTCTTCCTCCTCTTCATACTCCGTGTAAAATAATTTCTTCTCAACACATTTATGAACTTTAATGTATTTACTATCACAACTATAACAAAGCCTTTTTTCCCTTTTCTCCTCCTATTGTTGTGGTGTCAACCTTGTAAAATGTGAAAGGCTAGGAGCAAGAACACTTCCATATTTTAGATTTTCGTTCCACCCTAAATGCATTCTCTAATGACTTAGATTCCCAAAGGAAAACCTCATGTTGGACAATATCCTTTAAAATCCCTATGAAGACATCAATCATATGCTCCTTAGGAATATCATTTACCCTGATATGCAATCTTTCGAAGTCCTTAATGTGCTTTTCCATTGAACCCTTTTGTTTGAGATTTATCAATTGGATAAAGAAGGTGTTTCTCTTTTTATCCTCAAAATGTTCTATCAATTCTTACATAAAAAATGACCAAGTTACAAGTGATTTATGAACATAGCCATCGATACTACACAAACTGATTGGGTTCTAATTATAAAGTTGCAATGCATACCTTTTGTTTCTGTTACACATCATGTAGATCAAACAATTTCTCCATTTAGAGTATCCATGTTACAAAATCCTTGCCATATAACTTCCTTATGTCCACCTTTGGAATGTGGTTGTCTTAAACCCAATGCTAGAGACTCTAAAATTATAATTCATATTTCGTTTTCCTTCATCATTATTTTTTTGGATTACCTTGTCACCAGTAGGAAACCTTTATTGTAAAAAAATTGTTAATCCTTCCAAATTAACATTCATCACACCCATCTACTTTCAAACCATCCTTCAAACCTTCTATGTCCCTTTTTATTTTTACTTCTAAACCATTCATCTTGACATTCATCATCACTTCCAATTCATTTCTGGTTACTCTTTGTTAGAGCAAAATTTGTTGCTCTTGGTCTCATAATTTTGATATATCATGTTTCATTTCTTCCTCTTCTTCATGAGTCATAGAATAGAATTATGGTTTCTTATTGGGATTATCCATTTTCTTATTGGGAGACATATTGGACCAAATAATGATATTTATTCTTTACTATGCCCTTCTTTCTGGAGCTTGATATAGAAATTGTTATATCTCTATAATTTCAACCTCCTAAGGTCTGAAATTTTGTCCTGTGGTAGCCCTTTGTGTCCTCTTGGAAACATTGCTAGTTATACTAAGATTGGATTCTTCAAGGTAAAGTAATTCCAAATCTCCCAAGATGAACTGCTTATGGACTTGTTTAGTAGTATGAAATTGTATGGACTTCCATGTGTTATTGTTTTGGCTTTGGTAACTTTTATTCTATACTATAGTTAGGTAAGTGATCAAAGTGTGTGATAATTATACAATAAAACATTCTCAAAAGCTAGTGCCTCATTCAAGTTCTTTCCACATCCCATGGTTTTTTAGTGATTGCACAACTTTAAAACTTGAACTATAGGAAAACATTGTTATCTTATAAGTTGAAATATTGAAAGCCAATCACCATGAATTTCCCTTCAGGGGTTTCCTCTATGTAAACATTGATTGCTGATATGGTAACATTTCATTGTCCCATTTTTAGTGTGACTAAGGATTTCACTGAGGCTGCCATCATAACAAATCTTATGACTTCTCTTTGTTATGTATGTTTTATAAGAGTTTTTCAAATTCAATCTCAAATCATTTCAACAATCATTCTTTTATTGAGATTTCCTATAACTCTATGGTATTAAATTATAATAATAATTTTTCCCTAATATTAATAAAATATTAATAATAATTTAATTTACATGCTTTTGAAATCGTTAAATGACATATGGAATCCATTTTTCATGGAATAAGAGACTCGTTTTAATGATTTAATTATTTAGACTACAAATTGCACATGTATTTTCTGATATAATATCCACATTATATTCATTGAGGAACCTATTGAAGGCCAAAAATGACATCATCAACTTTAGGGAAGGCCACGGAGGTAGAGTACCAAATCCGACCCTCATTTAGTCCAATGATGGCTCCAATTGGTTCTATTGGATCTAGCTTCCCCCTCTCTCCTCACTGACTTATGGTATTTCTTTTACTTACCAACAAGAAAAGAGATATTGAATCTACTTTCTTGCAGAGCTCTTGTAGGAAAGTGACCCTTAAGTCGATTTGATGGCTCAGCCAAACCACATTGAAGTTTTCCATTGTGTGAGAGGACTTCTAAAATTCATTTTTAAATAGAATACAAATTAATCTAAATGAAATCAATGAAAGGAAATCTAATTTAACCTATCTCAATTGGAACAACATATAAATCTTGTTGAAATCAAGAGAAAAGTAACTTATAAAAATTGGGGATTTAACACATTCTTTTAATGATGAATATTAGGCTGCAGAAGAAGTTCTAATAGATTATATAATAACCCCACAACATGCTTTGTTTGGAGATTTGAAACAATGACTGATTATCCATTAAAACTAGGAAAAAATTCACTTAATTCTGATGGCAATTAAATCGAATTAAGATAGCGAATTTAAGAGTAAATACTTACTCAAAAATTCAATTCTAGCACACGAGAAAAGAAAAAACCAACAACAAATCCATAATACCCATAGATCAAATAGTTTATCTACAATAAAACCATTCTCACATTAAACATAAGTGCATAATATGAAGAATTTATAGATATCTATCATCAAAGGATAAAAAAATGTTTCAAATAAAAATATTTAAATACAAATTTATGAAACATGGTCTATTTTCTCTCTTCATCCAAAGATCTCTAACAATCCATTCAAAATAATAAGCTTTTCCAACAAGAAGAATAATTACAAGAGTGCAAACTCTACCTCCCTAATAAAGATTGAATATTGAAAAGAAAACCCCCACTAAGTCAAACCTGCGCTTTCCTCTCATCCTACAACTAAGAATATGATTATAAAACTGACTAGAGTCTCTAAGTTGTAGAGGAGATGATCCATTTCCCCATTCTCAAAATAAATATTTATAATTAATAGGAATAAATCTAAAATTAAAGAGTCATCAGAAGAAGTTTAGATCCAACTATTTTGGAGCTTCAATTCCTCTTTCTTTCCTTTGTTGATGCAATGGAATTGCTCCAAAATACTAAATAGCTTCATCCTCTCAAATAGATCTCTTGCAAAAACCAATCAAAATTGAAATAAAATGAATTAATTTTGCACATAAAAATCAAAGTGCCAAAAATTGGGAAAACAATATGTCCAACTAAATTCTAGTTAAATGAATAAAATAAATAAAAATTGTACCTCCCAATGATTCCTTTAATGATATCTTTGGTTAAATAAGATAGACTCAAATGAATTTGCAACAATAGAAGTTTCAGCCAACAAAAATTTTCAAAACAAATTAGAAATTGGTTTTTTGGTGCAATGTCAGAGCTCCATTTTCTTCTAATTTTAATGCATATTGAATAACTAAATCTATGAATACAACTACTCCTAAAATATTCTCTATTATTTTAGCTTTCCAATGAGCAATCTTTGGCATCCTTTGGTCTAGTAAAACTCAAGATATGCTCTTTCAAAATTAGGGTGTTTTTGTTAAAGAGCCTACATGTTAAATGAAAAGGGAGCAGTCAAACTCCACATGGAGTGAGCCCTTCCCTCCTAATATTATATTATTTGGAAAAACTATAGCCACTCAAAATAATGAGTCCATGTTAAGGAGAGGGAGGCAGTCGAAAACCCTCATGCACATAAACCTTTTGAAATACATTAAAATTTTTCTTTTAAGCTCTCGACTCTGGGTTATTATTATTATTATTATTATTATTATTATTGTTGTTGTTGTTGTTGTTGTTTGTTTTATTATTATTATTGTAAGCTTGGTGGACTATAGCTTCATCATGTCCAATATATCATCTCGATCGGGTGGGGAATTGAATTGGTGACTTCACATCAAGGAGTGTCTGAACAAAGCACCAAATCACCATCTATCTAAGACTCCGTGGACTTTTATTATTTACATTTTTAAATATTTGTTAATATAATACAATACAAAGTTTTATTGTATTAATTTAGTTTGTATTGTACATTTTGAAACCCAATGGTTTTGTGGAATAGGAAATTAATAATTAGTTAACAGTTAAAATAATATTTAAATTAACTAAAATATAAAATTAATTTACAAAAATAATTACAATTAATTTAATTAAACTATAATTAATTAATAAACAAATTGAAACTTTAATAGTTTACAAAATAATTAACCTAAGCTATATTAACTTAATTAATCAGGGTTAGTAAATTAAATTGAATAAATCATGTTATTTGCAAATTATAAAATTATTTAAATATACAAATATCAAATATATTTTCTACATTGTTTTAAGCTTAGGTGAGGAAAATCACTCAAACTTTGAATAAGCATCATTTCAAAACCTTAAGTCCAAACTCATCAAAATCAGAGTCATTGAGAATCTGGAAAAAATTGCATGCTATAAAGTAGTTAAAGTGGAAAAATGAACAAAATGAAAATCCTACAAAAATAAAAAAATACAAGTATGAAGAAAGTGAAATGACCAAAATTTACATAGAGGGTCCCCATTATTGTTATGAAGATAATGAAGTAAAAATGGGGGTTTGTTTTTTTGTCACAACAATAGTGACACAGGAGGAAGAAGAAGTTATCTCTGGTTTAAAAGAATAAATGGGTTTAAATTTATCAGAAGGTTAAAACCATGAATTCTGTCATGTCTTCAAGCAATAAAGCATTTCCCATTGGTACCACATTACTAGATTAAGCAATATAAGTTCTAAAAGAAAAGTAATTTAAAACAAACAGAGTCTAAAACCATGAATTTGTGTCTTTAAAGAAATATTTAATTTTAAATTTACCTTTTATGAGTGACAACATAGGTACATATAAGAAAGTTTTAAAGAAAGTATGCATCTATCAATATAAATACTCTCCCTTAATCGACATTGCTTCGCTTCTAGTGAGCATCCATAGCCCTAAGAAAGTTGTCTTAATACCACACAAGCATAGCCCAATTGCCAGTGAGCCTGTTTAGTACCCTTACGAGTTTACTTATGCTTCCCACACATATGTGCTTTCAAACCTCTTTTACCACCCTTTTGATAAACTTTATTTAGAGAAATGATTTTTACAATTTGGTGAAGAGGGACGGGTGGAACAAGAGATTTTAAAGGCAATGAATATAATATTCATAAAGGTTTGACTCCCTCATCTTTCCTTATAACTATCAATCTACAGGCTCTCTATTTGATGTTGGGAGGAATGGGTGGGATTCATTGAGCTAGACTCAAGCAAATTATTTTATTGGAAAGGTGAACGATATCCCTTGGAAAAGGTGAATGTCCCTCCATGAGAAAAATAATTAAAGTGATAGGACTTTAGAAGTCAATAAATATATCCATTTAAAGCAAATGAAAACCATGACATTGATAGAGAAAAGTCTTCCATGCATGTCGATCAATGTTGGGTAAGAAAATGTTTTCTATATACATCTTCGTATCATCACTAAAACTAATTAAAGATGAAAGTGAAATCAACGCTCCAAAAATTTCAGACAAGAAGAAAGGAGATGCAAACTAAAAGTGAAAATTTGAATGAAAAGTAAAAATATAAAGAAAATCTCAACAAGGCGATTTATGAAGAATGTCTCAACAAAAGAAAAAGTAAGAGGGACATAATGCAATTTTTCCTTAAGTTGAGATCTTCTTAAGTTGTCTCAGAAAGTTATAATTGATTAGACATTTACACAAACAAAAATTCCATGGGGGCTTAACTGGGGGAGAAATACCATACCACATGCATTCATATTGGGGTATATATGTTGAGGAAAAAATAACAATATATTGAGCATATAATAAGGGGTGAAGGGTTTTTATATTGGCAGGTATAAAAAATGGAGCTCAAAATTAATGAAAAAAATATAAAGGGGTAGAAAAACTCTTAATGGAATAATGGATTTGTACAATATCTAGTGAAAGTAGCGTTTTTTTTAAAATTGGGAAGGTGTATTGGGCTCATATTGGTAGGGGGTTAAATAATGTGATTTTTAAAGGTATTTTCTAATATGTAGTCAAATTAAGGGTATTGTTTAATATTCCACCACCACACATGCTCTGTAAGAGGTTCATTGAGTGAAGCCCAGTGAAAAATTCTAACTTTAGAATAACAATTATGACAAAAAGTGAAGCCAAATAAGAATATTCTCCCCTTCTAAATTTTCTTGTTCCAATATCAAGCTTGATTAAAAATATATTAATGATTGTTTGACAAGGATGAGGCTTATTTATCTTTTAAATAAAAGTGAAATAATGGTTGAGAGACTCCCCAATTTAGGTGATTCATAATTTGATCGACATCAAGTTGTTTTTCTGAAACCTGAAAGAAAGCAAAGCAAGGAGAATGAATTCCAAATATGAGCAAGCAAGGGCGCAATTTTTCTTTAAATCAATCCTTGAAGATCTTGAAAAATAGAGATTTAGATTAGCAATCACTAAAAACAAAGCTGAAACAAAAAACATAAGAGAAAGGTAACAGATGAAAATGAGCATGTGAGATTTACCTTAAATAATTTCACTAAGATTTACCTGGAAGATGTTGAATTTCTCCAAAAGGTAACTTCTTCTTTTGATTTAAATGAAAAGAATGAAAAAGTTGCATTCTAATGTAATTCTCATTTTCCCAAGATCATCGATTTATTGAATCTAAACTAGAGAGATCATTAAGCTAGAAGAATCATAACGCATGTTCAAGGAACTAAAAATTATTCAAAGGAAAACAGTCTAGTCGCATTAAAGTGTAGGTAGAATAGTGGAGGAATCTAGTTGTAGTAGCTTGAAGGAAAGCAAAAAATGTGCCTAGGATATTTCTCAAGAAGGAAAAAGAATTGTCTTTCAAGCTCAAGAAGGCATCCGAGTAGGGAGGCGTGATAATGGTGTGACCCAACAGTACTAACATGAGAGTAAGTTATGCATGGGTCTTTATGGAAAAATACTTTGGAATACTTCTGGGCTCGAAAGGGCTAGGAAACAGGTAGCACGAGGCATGAGCCACCTACTGTTATAACATAATAGTGGTAAGGACTTGATTTTTTAATAATATGCATTTCAAAACCTTATAGGCATGTGGGTAGTTGGGCAAGAGGAGGTAAGTGGAGTTCAAATCCCTTAGATGTGCGCAAGGTGACATGACATCACCTAGGGGTTAGGTGCCTGAAATTTCAATTAAATGTAATTAAAAGGAGGTCTGAGCTTTCGATTACCTGGCTAATGTGAAGTATGTGTAGGAACGAAATAAGGGAAATGAGCCCAATATGCATGACACCATGAAAGAAATGAAGAATGTGCTCTAATGAACAACTATGGCTCTGGGCTTAAGGAATGAATGGAAAATTAAAAACCAACATAGTGATCCATGTGCATACAACAATCGGACTCGATAATCCTGAAGCTAATTTTTCATCCTCGGGTTTATAAAAGGGATGCAACAAAGAAATCACATTGGATGAGTAGTGTGGATTCAAAATGATCTTGAAAGATACAAAATACAAGAATTTGCAGAGGTATGATTATGGGGGAGAGTATTCTTATGATTTCTTCCAGATTCCTTGCAATTTTCCTTGGCTTTCATGACTTTTCTTTTAATCTAACCATTTAAAATGTGAGAATCTAAAATTTTGTGGAAAATTCAAACAAGCAGGATCCAAGCATTTAATTTCAACAACATTGAGAAAAGCAGAAAAATATGATTATGACTCATCTTGCACTAGTAAAAAATGAGAAATTAGTGACCAGGTGACTAAAAATGTTAGTCACTGCAACTTTTCTAAGTGAAATACTACCAAAATGATAAAAAATTAAGTGACCCAACTAAAAGTGACTACATAAATGACTAATTTATTCCAAGGTTAAAAATATATGACTAACTAATAAGTAATACAACTAAAATGACTAACATGAATGACTAATTTAGTCTATGAACAAAATATGATTACTTAACAAGCACTACAATAATATGGTGCAGTTGTTTATGTTAGTCATTTTAATTATGTCACTTTAACAATCAAAACTTACAAGTGATAGGGGACTCAAAGGATTTTATAGATTGGTTGAAAGATTATACTTCCTTAAACACTTATTTTTTTGATAGGGTAACTTTGTAGTTGAGCTTCAATGTTTTACAGATTCATATTGACTTTAAAAGGTCATATCTTTGAATCTTAAAAAACAAAGAAAAACACTACTAAACCAACATAGAAGTTACCCATCATTTTAATAAAATGGTTAACCTCAAAACATATTAACATGGTCAATATCCTAGTCGTAAATAGAAAATGTGATATATATATATATATATCCACACACACACACAAGATTCTTCTTAGCCACTATCACCACTATCGCATTTTCACCCTAATTTAATTTTCAACAATTGAATATATAAGTATACATGAAATGAGAAGAGATGTGTCTTAATGCATAAGAAAGACTTAAACATAGGGAAGTGGTCCATTTTCAAAATTATCATTTATTAATTTGAAAGAACATAATAAAATAAAATTAAACTAATGAAATAATTTCATCTAGTTATATGAAATTAGCAATTTACAAGGTGCAAGGGATAAAAGGCTTCCACCATGCATGCTAGTATCTTAAGGTCCACTCCTCATGTTACACTCTCACTTGTAATCTTTTCCTCTTGTAATCATCTAAAAATTTATTTCCATGCCTCTATATCAACATCTATTAGCCTTTTGTTTTTTAATCATTTTAGTTTAGGGAAATTTTTTTGACTACAACATAAGAAATTATTATTATTATTATTATTATTAATTTTTTTATAAAAATCAATAAAAAACATAAAAATATCGAAAAAAGAAAAAGATTTTAAAAAATGAATAAAAAGTAGAAAAACTATTAAAAATAAATCGAATGTGAGTGATCTCTTCCTTCTAACCACCTATACCACCCTCTTCGAAGCGAAGGACTAGAAAAATGACACCCTTTTTGAGGCAAAGGATTAGAATAATGACTTAAAAAAAAGAAAGGCAAATATTTAGAAGTCACGTAATGTGTCAAATATTCCTTATTATAACCTATAACATTCTCTTCATCACCCATTTGTCACCCAATTAATAGTTTCCCTCTCCAAATTGTTTTTGATCACTTTGCTTTTTGCTTTTATATTTCCGTCTGCACATTTATTAATTTATTAATTTGGTGGGAAATAGTTAACATATCCAACTTTGTTTCCCTCTTCAATATTTTTTGATCTAGAATTTTATTTTTGCTTTTATATTTCCCTCTACGTATTTTTTAATTTGGAGGGAGTTTAACATTTCATGGTTTCAAAGTCTATTCTGTTGTTGTTCCATGGTTGTATAGGTAGTCAGTCAGATTTTGTGATGCCAGACGGTAAGGAAATCATGCCAATTGTTTAATCCCAAATGTTGAATGCATTTGCTAGATTTCGATTAGAGTCTTTATTTTGAAGGTGCTGTGTTCTAATAATTTTTTTGCTAGGTTCCTGGAGGATTGAATCCATTGTTCACATCGTTGGTAGTGGTGTTCGGTGGGGTTATTATATGATTGAATTTTGGAAATAATTTTGTAAAGATGCTCATGTGTTTTCATTTCGGTAACACAGGTTTGTGATGTGGGATAGTATACTGGGGGTGTTGAAGGCTTTGAACAGTGGAATGGGTTCAACTATGGCAGGGACAGAATCCTAATTCACTCAATCTTAGATAGTATCTGAATGCTGGAAGAGAGTGGGAATGTTGCAGGAAACAATGAGCACTCACATAGGCCATTACCTTCAAATGTCAATGGATCAGTGAGTCATTATTCAATGAGACATCATTCACTTAGAAACACTTCCAGTACGAGCCCTACTTCCACTTATGCTCTTCTTCGTGTCTCCTCCCCTTCGTCCTCATAGATAAGAAGGTTTCAAGGGAAGGATGCATTGTCATATGTTAATATAATGTAATTGAGGAATAAGTTTGTGGACACACTTGGTCTCTATGAATTTTTTCTGGAAATGGAGCCTGTCACTGTCGAGGTTCACATTGGAAATGGAACTTGTCTCCAAATACAAGGTCTCATATCGAAGACATTTGAATGCTTTGTGGAAGCTCTTGCACTTGATCCCTAGAATGCTTGTGCTCTCACACACTGTGGAGTTTTGTACAAAGATGAAGGCAACTTTCTAGATGCAGTAGAGGTTTATTTCTCACATCTGACACTATTTGTGGATTTTTTCTTTCATCTACTTTTTTTTTGTGTTACCTGTTTGTTCAAGCTTCTTTATGGTAGTAATTTTTTAATACTGTATTTTGAAACTGAATGCATTTGAATATTACTAGGATAACCAAAATATAACTACAGTAACTGTGGCATCAATATAGAAATGTGAAAATTACATGATCTTAGTTTTGAAAAGAAAAACAAAACTATGTCAGTCCTTATACATTCCATTGACAAAATTTTTGGGATGGCATCGATAGACCCATGAAGTTTCACCAAAGTCAATGCTTCAAAAATTTATTGTTAATATACCAAGCCTTTTTAAGGAATCCCTACATGTTATCATATCAATCAATGTTGATGACATGACATGGACATTTACTAACTCATGGGGTCACACTTCTACAAATGTATGCTACAAAGAAACCTGGAACATAACTGATAGGATTTTGAACGTGTTGCCCTTTCATCAAATAGGAACTCTTGAGTCTTTGGCATGACATCCTGGCAACATTCACACTCTAGGTTATTTTAGACAAATATATTTAGTGGAAAGTATGGGTATGTTTTAGAACTTCCTAAACGAATGACTTTGTTTCAGGGATAAATATACACCCTCTTTAACCAATAGATCACATTGGATTCATTTTCTTGGAAGTTTATCATATTTATTTATTTATTTAATGTCCTATTCGATGTAGATTTTCCACAAAATTCTCATCTTCTATTATGAACAATCTCAAAGAAAATTGTCTTTTCACATAGACACATAACTTCTCTACCAAATAGCAATGGAGTACAACATAAATAATTTCACAAAATTTACACAATAAAACACAACTTTTCTAGGGAACCCAATAGGGAAACCTTGCTTGCTTCATAATATTATTAAAGAAAATTGAGAAACATATCTAGTACACATACAAGTTGGTTCTAATCTGCAAATATAAAAAATTTCATGCCTGTCCTAGGCCTGAAACTTCTTCTTGATAGATGACTTGCTTACTTCTCCTATAGGCAATAGAGGGTCTGATTTTCCAACACAAAACTTTAGGAAATAATTCTCTATTTCCTATCGTTGGCTAAGATCCTATTAAATAGGTATTTCCCCTATTTCTACGCACACTCCAAAGAGAAAATTTTCTTCCTCAATAATTCACACAAGGAATACTTAGATCATTCCTCCATAAGCTCTCTTGGTCACAAACTTGTTCTCAAGAATTGATTGATTACTTGTGTGTCTTTGATATCCTTATAATCTTTTAGATTAGGCCATTATTAGTGAGTTTTCTAAATTAGGAGTTGAACTTGAGATTTTTCTAGTTAACAAAAGTCAACACTTTTAGGTTACTGGATCCTCCTAACATTTTGGAGGCTAACTCCATTTATTCACTCAGTTCCCAATTTAACTCACACTGGAGGATAGATAACTCATCCTCCACAAACTTGCACTAGTAAAACTACTTCTTGAAATCGTACTCATCACTGGAACTCATAGATGTTTAAGAAGATATCCAAATTAATTCCTTGAATCATGGAACAAATCAAGGGATCATTCCCTCCCTACTTTTCAACACCCTCTCTTAGCAAGGAAGGGACTTTGTACAACTCCCAACTTATCTTTGTGATGAAAAAATCTACCTGTTGCTAATGCCTTGCTCAAGATGTCTATCGTCTTCTCCCCTATTATAATGTAATATAGCTTGACTATCCCCTTCTACATAAATCTCTAAGATGATGATACAAGATCTTGATATGATTTGAGCAATCATGAAATATTGGATTCTCAGAGAGTTTAATGCAACTTTGATTATCACAATGTTTCATGGTAGGCTCCATCCTATGTCCAAAGTGTCCCACAAGTGACTTCCTCATCCAAATAAACTTGCAAGCTGCCTGACTAGCAACCATGTAATCAACCTCTGTTGAATTGAGTGCAACTGACCTTTGCTTCCTAATATACCAAAAAAATGTAGCTGAACCAATGCTAAAGATGCTACCTGAAGTACTCTTCCTATCTGTGGAGCTCCCTTCCTAATCTACATCAATGAAGCCCTAAATCCTTACTCAATCAACTTGTTTTCACCAAAATCCATAGTTTGTTGTGCCTCTAAGATATCTCAACACATGGTTTGTAGCAACCCTATGCACTTTGGTCAGTTCAACCATGAACTTACTTAGCTAGTTGACTGCAAAACATATATCAAGTCATATGTTGACCAAGTACATCAATGATCCATTTAGTTGTCTATATACTCTAAGATCCACTCGCTATGTTGTAGTATCACCCACCTTCCACCAGTTTGTGACTAGAGGTGTGGCCATGGGCTTGCAATCTTTCATATGAAATTTCTAGAGAAACTTTGTTGTGTATTTGCCTGGTCCCACAAATATCTCATCATCTCTCTGCCAAACCTCCTAGCCAAGGAAATAATGCACAATCCCCATACCCTTCATCTCAAACTCCTTTTCAAGGTCCTACTTGCAATCCTAGATCAAGCTCTCATCTCCAATCAATATAATGTTATCGACATAGAAAACAAGAATGAGCGGAAGCCCTCCAACCATGATGTAGTACAAGTTGGCATCTACCTCCTTCTTATTAAAGCTCAATCCTCAAAGATCACTATCAATCTGAGTGTACCATGCTCTCAGAGCTTACTTGAGCCAATAAATAGCTCTCTTCAGCCCACACAAATGTGTGTCTCTGTTGAATTGATCAAACCCCTCTGGCTTCTCTACATAGATATCCTCCTCAACAACTTCATCGAGGAATGTCATCTTCAAGTCCATCTAGTGGATCTTCCACCTCATCTATGCTGCAAGTGCTATAATAGTGATGATGGATGAATATTGTGCTACTGGAACAAAGGTCTCCTCACAGTCTATGCCCTTAATCTATGAGAAACCTTTGGCCACAAACTTGGCCTTGAAATTATCCACACTCCCATCCGCTCCACATTTCAACTTGTACACCCTTCTAGATCCAACTACAATTTTCCCCTCAAGTCTTGGAACAACCTCCCAGACATCATTCTTCATGATAGAGGAATACTCCTCCACCATGGCATCCGACCAAACTTGTTGAGAAGCCACTTCCTCATAAGAAGAAGGCTTAGTGTTCACCAACTATATCATGAGTAACATATAACCTGTGTACCTCTATGGTTGTTTAGTTTGCCTAAATATGGCGCTAGGAGCGTTGACTTGTGCTTGCGCCTCCTGGATGGGCCTCTCAATACACTTGGCCTTCTTCCTCCCTGTGGTGGATGCATCTAGCTGATATATTTTCTCTTGGCTTGGTTTGTCCTCATCTTGTTGCGCTACCCTCTTGCCACTAAACTATGGCCATGGTTGACTTTGAGGTGTTGGTTGTGGCTCATGATTGAGAGTGAGTAGCTCCTCCTTAGGTACTGCACTTTTCTCACGCTCTAAGGAAATTTTCAGAGCCTGATCCTCCTGGGATCTCACGTCTCTCTTAACAACTGTTGTCTTGGATCATGGAAGATACACCCTGTATGCCTTAGATATCTCACTATATCCCACAAAGATACCCTTCTTTATTGTGGCATCCAACTTCTTCTTGTTATCTTTGGATACATGACAATAGACCTTTGTGCCAAATATTCAAAAGTGTGACACATCAGGCTTCTTTCCTATGAAGATCTTGTCTGGTGTAGCTCATCCAAACACCTTGTGTGGGCTCCTATTCTGTAGAAATATTGCAGTGTTGTATGGTTCTACCCATAAGAACCTAGGAAAATCTCGATCATGCAACGTAGCTCTAACTATTCCAACTATACTCTTGTTCTTCCTCTCATCCACCCCATTGTATTAAGGGTTATGAGGTGCTATCAACTCTCTCCTAGTAACTTCCTTGGTAGAAAAATTCTTGAAGGCATTGGAGATATATTCTCCACCATTGTCACTTTTCACTGCCTTGATTTTCTTCTCGGTTTGCTTCTCTACCAAGGCCTTAAACTCCATGAACCTATCTAAGACCTCATCTTTCCTTTTCACAAAATATATCCATTTTTTCTGAGAAAAATCATCAATGAAAGTAACATAGTACCTATGTCTCATCAGTGATGGAGAAGAGAAGGGTCCACATGCATTTGAATGCACCAAGTCCAAAATACATTTGGCCTTGTTGTCCTGGCCATGAAAGGAAGAATTGGCATACTTTCCAAGCATGCATCCCTTGGACACTCCACTCTTCTCTTGTCAAGGCCTCCTATTGGTATTCGTGTGGAAATTTGTTGAAGAATCTTCATCTCCCCATGATGCAAGTGTACCATGTGCTTGTGCCAAAATTCACCTACATCTTGTTAATTTTAGGTTAACATATTCTTTGGTTAAGTCAATTACTTAAACGATCCATATTAGCCCAATTTACATTTTCATTTCAAACAGTAGCTGAAGAGAGAACATAAACCAGATACCCAAAATACAAGCCAAGACAAGAGAACAAAAAATTGGCACAAGCCAAGGAAAAAACCTAGTATGGGGAAAACCCTTGATCATTTCTTCTTATCATCAATATCAAATGTTCAAAGAGAGAGAGTACAATATTACTACCCTTAGATAAGAAGATTACCCAACCAATAATGCAATTTTGGGATTTTGTCAACAACAAACAAGTCTGAGCCTTGTCCAATGATCAACGATGGTCATGGCATGGGAAAAGTAGCCTCTGTTGAACTCAAACTTCTTCAATAGTAGACAATATCCTAGTTAGGGTTTATTTGTTGATTGCTACAACTTCTCTACTTATATTCAAACCTCCTTTCAAGATAGTAGCCACTCTTCTAGAAATTTTGTCCATAGTCAGAGGTTGATATGGGCATGATCTAACCCTTAAGCTAGGCACAAGACACATATGTTGATTAACACAAAGGTTGCAGTCTTCCTCGAGTATACTCTTGCCGTTTTTACCATTAACCAAGCTAGTTTAGGCTTGTGGCCTACTTGTAATAGTCTCCTAGTGTTGCGTCCCACCTTCACAATGGAAGCCCTTCATAAAACAGTCCACAACGTTCCTCCAAATAACCACTAGCCTGTGACTACCTTTCTATAGGGTCTCAGCCCAAAGAAGAAGAAAACAAATATTTCTGAATAGAGCTCAAACTATCCTAGACTAGCCCGAAATAGCCTCGACCTCTTGCCTTAGTATCTCGACCCAACAAATAACCCTGCAATGGTGACAAGCTACCCCTTCCTCCTTCACTAATGCCCCCTCCTTCTGTGGCCATTTCAGAGAGAAATATATGTGTTGAAGATGTATATAATGAGGTTGGAGGATGCCCATATATACAATTAGACATGACATTTTTTCCTTATGATGGTGAAGCTGACCTTGACACTTGTGGAGGTAAATTCAAATTTCAAATTTTCAATCTTTCCCACCTTGATAAGTTCATGCCTTATAAAATTTCTTTTGAATAAATAAACGTTTTTTCTTATCCATATTTTGTAATATTTAGGTTGATTTTGGTCCCCTCAAAAAGAGGAATTCAGTGCAATAATCATCTCCAACAAAAGAGTTTTCCAATAGTGGAATTTGGCCCTAGTTTCCAATTTTAACACTCCCTCTCAACTAGGGAGAATTATACCTGCCAATCCATTTCATCATGTTATCATGAACCATATTTCCATCCCATCTCAACTCTATTGAACATTGCTATAAATAATGAAGAAGAATCAATTGAGAGTGAGTCATAAGACCTTACCACTCTCCACTGACAAAAGTCAGTCCCCATAACCAGTGGTTGAACCCTAATCAGACTTTATTCCAAGTGATCATGTTGGTTGAACATCATACATCCTAGACATGGGGAGTACTACAGTACACAATGTGTCCAACAGTAGTGCTATGGTCCCTAACCACATTTCCCAACTCACTGGCCAAATGAGAGGTACTTCCCATGTGTCCCGAACTACATTGTTAGGATGATACAATAACAATGAAAGAATATATCATGTCCTACTCACAACCACACATAGAGGATAAACCACATCCTACATTCACATGTCACAATCAGCGTAGGGAAAGAATGAACCACATCCTACGCACATGTAAACCACCGAGAGTAGGGAAAGGATGTACCACGTCCTACATGCATGCAAACCACCGAGAGTAAGGAAAGGATGAACCACATCCTACATGCATGCAAACCACCGGGAGTAGGGAAAGGATGAACCATGTCCCAACAACATCTCAACCATCCATCATAGGGAATGAGAATCCTACATGTGGGAAAGGATGAACCACGTCCCACTGACATGTCCACCCATGAAAACCAACAAATCTCTATTTGTATCTTTGATTGGGGAGTCCGCAGTAGAAGGTGAATCACTCATCTCACTTATATTCCATAGGAGATGGTGAACCACTCATCCTATGCATATCTCAGCAATCATAGGGGAAGGTGAACCACTTAACCTACACACATGTGTCATCAACCGTAAGGGAAGGTGAACCACTCACCCTACACACATGTCAACCGTCAGAGGGGAAGGTGAATCACTCACCTTGTACACAACACACCTACAGAGGAAGGTGAACCACTCACCCTATGGTTGCTCGTAGCTCAAGAAGTACCCCAAGCCTCCAAGACCTCCCAAATCTCAATGTTCAATCAATAGGGAATTGTGCCAGGTTTCTCTTTGAAAACTAAGACTAGATCTTGATTATAATATTGATGACTGGTTCGTCAATAAGAGCCTCATTTCTTTGCCCAGAAGCATATAGATGTATATATAAAGGTATGCAACTCACTAGATAGCCTCTACAGACATATTGACTTACAACTAGCCATTGTAGTAGCAAAGATCTTATCAGCACTTAGCAATATTTTGTCTTTTTCATATTCACAATACTCAATACTTGGTTGTTCTTACTCCCTCTTTCTCAGGGAGACGTAAGCTTGTATTTCTAGAGTTGGTAATATTTCATATGATTAGACTTTCCCTTGTTAAGATGTAAGGTATTCATCAAGTTTGTAGATAATTCTTCAAAGTCATGATCTTGGAAGTGCACTTCGATCAAGGACAATTTTTATGGCAGCTTACGATGCAAGAATAAGCCCTTGTCATATTAAGATGAGCAGAGAGATTCTCATCTCTAAACAAATCAAGCTTTATTGAAATTTTTGGAGGACTACCAGGAATCTGTGATAAAATTTCGATTCCAATAAATAGCACCCCTATCTGCATTTGGAAACACAGTGAACCAATATGCAACAAGTAGTCTTATAAGAACGATGTACCCATAGGGAAAAATTATAGAAAACACCCCTATCATAACAAAATTTGGTAGAACAATGCCAAAAGTGATAATCAAGCTTGCACCAATAGCACAACTATGCTGCCACCCATATTAAGTAAGAATAATGAATGCTAGAGAGATCATGTTCAATCATGCAAATGTAATAAGGCATTGAGAAGAGTGTCATTGTTTTTCAGGATCAGATTGTTTGAATTGTTGCTTCAGGTGGAATAGTATATTGACCTGATCCTTTATCATAAAGTAAGTACACCATGTTGTCAATGGATTATGTTCTAAATAGATTGGTTGTGCTTCCTTTTTACCTTGTAACATCTGTATTCAATTTTGGATTTACTTGGATCAAGATGGGACCCCATTATTATTGAGTGTTGAGGAAGTACAATGAGAAAGGATGAAATTTTCATTCCCGAAAGAGGAAATCATGGGAATAATACTCCATGTCTCAATCTGTTCGATATTTGTAGTAAGATTCATCAGAAATTTCTCTTCATTTCCACGCTTACTGACAATAATATAGTTTTTTATTAGAATTCCAGTCACCAAGATCTATTCAGCATGTAGTGCCTAAGTAGATCTTCAACAAATAGGGATGTCATACATATATTTTTCTCTATAGGATCAGTGTCACAATATCTTTGAAATGATATGTCAACCAAACATTAAATGCAATTGATATAGCTCTGAAATGGAGGGTTGAAAATGAAATCAAACCTTGTTATGAGGAAGGCCGAGAGACCTTCAAATCATCATCAACAGATTTATTACAAGTGGCTAGAAGCAGATGCTCTAAATATATAAAAGTCGTTGTTGAGGTGATTGAAACTAAGATTGAGCAAACTTTAGTTGTAACTTGTAGAGGGAACATAGATCTTTGACATGTGGTACAAAATCCATCCTAGACAAGGAATATACCTACAAAAAACCTATAGCTCTAGCTCTCATGCACAAGGGTGATGGGATCAAATTTCCAGATAGGTTGTGATACAAAGAGCTTTTCTTTTTCAAATATTGCACCTCTAAAAAACTATAGTCATCATAGCATTTAAATTACTGAAATAATACCCAAAAAAATGAAAGATACTTCATCCTCAGAGAAATGCACAGTAGATTAGGCATTGCATTTCTCTTACTCTAGCTTGGGATTGTCCTCACCCAGCTCCAATACCATGTTAATTTTAGGTTAACATGGTATTTGGTTTGGTAAATTACTTCAATAATTCATATTAGCCCAATTTACATTTTCATGTCAAACTCTAACTAAAGAAAGAAAATAAACCAGATACGTAGAAGACAAGCCAAGACAAGAGAACACAAAATTGGCACAAGCCAGGGAAAAACCCAAAGATGGTGAAAACCCTTCATCAATTCTTCTTATCATTAGTATCAAATGTTTAGAGAGAGAGAGAGAGAGTACAATATTACTGCCCTTAGATAAGAATATGACCCAAATAATAATGAAATTCTAGAATTTTGTCAACAAAAAGCAAGTGTGAGCCTCACCAATGATCAACAGTGGTCATGGCATGGGAAAAGTAGACTCTCTTGAGCTCAGACTTCTTCAACAGTAGAAAGTATGCTAGTTAGGGTTTACTTGCTAACTTCTACAACTACTCTACTTATCTTCAAACCTCCTTTTAGGACCATGACTACTCTTTTAGAAATTTTGTCCATAGTCGTAAGTTGATCTGGGCATGATTTAACCCTTAAGCTAGCCATAGGACACATATGTTGATTAACACAAATATTGTGCTCTTCCCTGAGTAGACTCTTTCCCTTTTTATCCTTGACCAAGCTAATTTAGGCTTGTGGCCTGCCTATAATAGTGCACTCCAAAGAAAAAATTCCCTTCCCCAATAATTTGCATAAGGAACATTTGGCTTGTTCCTTCGCAAGCTCTCTTTTTCATAAACTCGTGCTCAAGAATTGGTTTATTAATTGTGTGCCTTTGATCTCCTTATAAGATTTTCGACTAGGCTATTGTTAGTGAGTTTTCTAAATTAGTAGTTGAACTGGAAATTTTCTAGTTAACAAAAATCCACACACTTTAACTGGATCCTCCTAAAATTTAGGAGTCTAACTCCACTTGTTCACCTAGTTACCAATTTAACTCACACTAGAGGACATGTAACTCGTCCTCCACAAACTTGCACTAGTCAAACTACATCTTGAGCTCGTCATGATGTTGGAACTCGTACATGAGTAAGAAGATCTCTAAATCAATTCCTTGAATCAAGGCATAGATCAAAGAATCCATTCCTTCAATACTTTTCAACATTCACATTAACATAAAATTTGTGTAATCCATGTTAGTATCTTCTTTCCAAAATGCCACATTGCAAAAGAAAAACATGTAGATTTGTCTCATCCTACTAAGTTACCATGGTGACTACAACATGCATCAATGCATAAGAAACTTCAACAACTAGATTTGCAACGAAAAAAAGAAGATAAATCACATGGACAACTTCTTGTTTAATGGAATTTGTGTCATGGAAATAATAATCAAGGCAATAAACAATAAAAACATGGTTTTGAATTTTGAAAAACATATAAATCTCAATTTACTTTATTTTTTCTGATTGAAAAACATATAAAGCTCAATTTGCTTTATTTTTGTCCAATCAAATTATTCACTATTTCCCCCATCCAAAATAGTTGTAAGCCAAACTTTTACTATTTATAGTGACTTGAATTTTTTGTCCACTTAGATATCTAAATGCCAAAACCTAGATTTTTAAGTTTTTTGTCCATCTTCAAAATCTCTAGGACGTCATTCTAGATTCCAACCCTAGCAATTCACATGTAATAGAATAATCTATTCATAGGAGTATTATTGGATATTTTTCATGTGTTGTTCTTTAATCCCTTTGGAGAAAGCTTGAAAGTTCACTTTTGAGGCTCAATTTCATTGGAGCCTCCAAGAACAATTTGTCATGCGAAAAATGTGGAGGGCCTAATAGAAACCTATATTACATGGGAGTTCACTTGCCCCTCTCATTCTTATGATGGATATGGTGTTGTAGGAGTTTGTGATTGACTTGGGAAACTACACATCCAAGTGCTCCCAAGAATGGTCCTAGCACTCAGGGGAACACTCCCCATATGGTTGAAAGATGACTAATTATTTTCCTTTTCTAAAAACATTGTGGACTATGTGAAGGCCTTAGTAGGCCCTAAACACTATGGAGGATGGTTTAGAGCTTATAAAAATTCTAATCCATTTTATTTTCTTATTCCAATTGTCGTCGAATCATTTCATTCATTTCTTATTAGGGTTTTGAGAACTGCTCATGGAAGGAAAAATCAAGAATAGATAGTAGAATTGTTTTTGTTTTTGTTTTTATTTTTTATTTTATTACTTGTCATAGACTTCAACTCTATTTAGTTTTTTAGTTTACAATATCTATTTTATAAATTAGGCACATGGCCTATCTTGGAAAAATCAAGAATAGATAGTAGAATTGTTTTTGTTTTATTTTTATTTTTTTATTTTATTACTTGTCATAGACTTCAACTCTATTTAGTTTTTCAGTTTACAGTATCTATTTTATAAATTAGGCATATGGCTTATCTTGTAAAAATTATTCTATACATGTTATAACTCTTTGGTGACAATGGCCTATTACATTTCATATTCCACACCTTCCAATCTAGTTCATAAGTTTTTTAATTGCTAGATAGCTGGTGTTATTTGGTTCAATTTCATTTCTTATTCTACTTCATACTATTTCTTTTGACTTTGTAACTTCTAAATAGTTTACCACTGGTTAGAAATTCTTGAGACTTTTACTAAATCCTTGATGTTCTAATATTCTATGAATCACATTTATGAACTCTTAATAATATTGTATTGCCTATTATTAGAATTAAAGTCTCCAATCTCCACAACTAATTTGGCATTCTAAACATTTTTTTTTGAAGGTGTTGGCACTAATACTAGGAACTCTATTTATCATAATATTCATTCTATTTGCATAACCATGGTGGATTATAAGGGGCTAAGAATGTTCTTTTTCTTTTGGTAATTAGGGTGGGTGGGGTGGGGGGTATATCACTACCCATGCTTTACCAATGAGTTAGGTCCTATTGTACAAGCCCATTTTAATTGATAATGTATGAATTATAATATATAAAATGTAAATATATGTGTATAGAATGTCGCTCGGAATGCTCCACTCCCAAGTATTTTTTGTGAAAGATTTCTTTAAGAATCGTGTAAAGTTTGAAGGCCTCGTGGCTTTGCACGATTTTTAGATTTGAAAGTAAAGAATGCTAAAGTTAGTATAGAGTTCATAGTCAACCAATTGAGTTTCTTTGTCAATTAATTGAGATTCATTACTATTGGTGGTTGTTGTGCATGTGTCTCGATAGCATTACGGCCTTTTGGTTCTAGTCATATATATTTTTTCTTGATTTTGATTGTCTAGGCCAGGTAGAATAATTGAGATACATTGACCTTATCCATATAGATTTTTTCTTGATTTTGATTATTTGAGCCCAAGGTAGAATAATTGAGATACATTGACCTTATTCTATGTTATGGTCTTCCTTCAATTTGCATGCATAAATTTCAATCATGATAGTGAGTAACTATCTTTTGTTGCTACCTCATGCTATTTTCTTAGTTTGAATATTGTATGTTTTCTTAAATGAATTGTTCCCACAATTGTTGATTCTTGACCTCTTTGAGTGTTTTGAGTATGAGAGTCTTGGAAGAACCTTTGATAGCACACCCTTGTGACAAACCTATGTGGGAGCACTCTTTAGGGTATGAAGGAGTGTTCTATGCCTCCATAGGAGACACTCTTAGAAGTGCACTTCTCTAGTGCTCTTGGAATGAACACGAGGAACTTAAATCACTCCCTAAGTGAGCCTATAGGTTTCCTTGGGTGATTGAGAGTGCTTTCACCATTAAAGAAATGCTCATGAAGCATTCTTATGTTTAGTGAAATTTCTTTTACAAAGGTTCACATTTGTAGAGTTTTTTTCATGAGAGACCTAAGGGATGGTCTTAATAGCCTTGCAACTCATGGTTGTGGATTATGAAGAGCTTGAATGGGAGTTTAAAGGATACCATAATCATTATTGTTGAATATATGATAGGCAAGGTATATTTTTGCTCGTGCTTGTCTTTTTTAGCCTTTGTGTTGAATGCTCTATTTTCATACTCTTCTCATTCCTTTTCCTTCATTCTGTTGCATGTTTTTATCAAGATACATGTTGGGTATATGTTTTATTCTTCCATATTTTAATGATGGCTTCTATTGGCAATACCAATGATGGGAATGGATTTGATAATCTTCATGGTGAGGATGTCCCATTTCGTGGAGAGGGACTTTTGGCTTTGTGATATATTTAATTCCATCATAGAGGTATTTGATTTTATATTGACCATGGAATGGAGGAAACTCCTCCTAGAAGATGCTAGATTTCATTCTCGGCCAAATGGATCTAAGTGCAATCAGATGAAGACATCTATGTTTTAATAGATTTACCTTCAAACCATTCCTTTTTACAGTCTAACTAGGATTCGTCTTGCTAAGATTCTTAAACTTGAACTAGTGGAAGAATAGCCTTTGAGACCTCCTTAGTAAAGGATAGCTTCATCACTGAGTTCAAGGACTGGAAAGAGTTAGGAAATCTACCTAGATTAAGGGGATAAAAACAATAATTTTTTCCACCAGTTTATGAATCATTGCAAGAACATTAACATTGTTTGGAAAATGCTAAAGGCAAATGGCATGATCATTTCCTTCCATGACAACACTCAAGGCACTGATAATTTCACACATATCTATGAAGAATATAAAAGGGTGACTATTGCAAAAGTGGCAAAAATGAAGACACTTTTTGCTCAGTTTTGTGAATTTCCTTGACCTTCTTTGATTAAGTGAGTCAATACAAAGTCTCTATTTGTCATGCTAGAAGATATTTCTATATCATTGAAAAACATTTTTTGGTCTTCAAAGCAGGTCTGGTCATGGGAAAAAACAATTATGTTGAAGTTCCTACTAAAATTGGTAGCAAACAAAGGGATCCCTAAGCTGGAGGTAATGAGGATTATGAGATGATACAAAAATGTATAAAAGGAAACTACAGGATAAGAAGCTAAAACTGTAGCCAATTCTGGAATAGGTCAAGCTCATGGAACATAGTTTCTCTAACATATCATTCCATCACACTGATAGGGGAACTTAATATATATGCATATGGGCTTTCAAAAGGGGGTTTGTAGTTGGTAGTCAACATTGAATATATATTTGATTATCAAAGAGACATATTACAGGAAGAATATCAGATGGTAAGTGAGGTCTAATTTTATTTTCTGAAAGCATCTATAGGAGACATGAATTTACCTCTCATAAGGAAGACTCTACATATTTTTACATCAAATTAGTGGCAATTAGGGTTATAAAGGACCTTCAAGAAATGGTATTGAAGTTTCTGTGGACATTTTTGCTAAGGATTTAGTGAAGTGTTTATGAAAGAAATGAAAGAATGATTTCAAATCATTATCTTAATTTATAACAAGAATTGAAGTATTTAGTTTCCATAGGAATTTTGATATGGTGGGATTGGGTTCAGTAAAGTTGTAGGGCTAGACTCAATGTGTTTTAAGGACTCAAAGAACAATTAAGAATATTTTGGGATCTACTTTTATATGACTGCTTGCATGCTTCAAAGTGAGTTTCTAAAATTATTATTGGTGTCAGCGTTGGAGGCCTTAGAGCTATAAGACAATGCCATGACTTTGAAGTTTTTTCGACCAAATATGTCAATGGCATACTTTTGAGAGATGGAGGGCAACTGTTTACTGTTGGTTTAGATTCCTTTGGGAATATTACTAAGATTACCTGGGTGGGACTGGGTTCACCTAATATGAGAAAATCAAGTGCTTGGATGTGTATTTCAAGACACAATCAACAAAAAAGATTCTATTATGGGAATTGTTGGAATTTTGGTATGTAAGGAGGAGCCTTATTGGAAGAAAATCTAAAACGCTGGTGGACAAAGTAGTCTATTAAAAGATAAACCCTCTTCCTTTTTTAGTGGCATGGGATGTCAGGTTTTCCTGAAATGCTCCATATTCTTATGACAGGTGCATATCTCCCTTCAACATGTAGTGTAGAGTTTGGTGATCCTTGAACATAGTCATAAAGCTATTATAAAATATTCTAGAATATTAATGTTTCTTGATTTTCTTCGATATAATTCTTTTACATGTCACCAAAAATTCTAGCCCCTAGCACTTAATTTTCAATATTTATACACTTCCTCTATTTTTATGTGTCACAAAAAGAAGAGGAAGAGAAATATATTATAAGGGATTGTTGAAACTATCAGGTTGACTTCTAGAAGGTTGATAATGCCTACCTCTAGTGGTTCTACACCTTTGCCTTCGCCTCAGGCGATAGTGTTTCAGGGGTCAATCATCGTTGTTTGGGATAGCCATCATGATGAAATTTTGAAATATTTATTGACCATAGGTTCAAGTATGCAATTGTACATTCTCCTTATTATCAAATCATATGAAGAAAAGGGGTAGAGCATATAGTCATTTTTACTAAAGAAACAAAAAGTTGTATAGAGCAGGCTAGATTGTATCATGAAGAGGCTTCTTCTTTCCCAGCAATTGATTCAAGCAAAATTAGTTGATTTGGAGCCATATAGTTTCTCAAAGAGACTCTAGAGAGATTCTTGACTGTGGAGCAAGGATTGCATCCTCTGTCACTGCAACATTTGTACCTGTTGCAGTAACAAAAGTAGTAGCAATAGCAACAAAGGCTCCACATGAACTTTCTCATTATTTTCTTTTGAAATGTTAATGATTTTTACCACTACTATTTATACTAACATCTAAATGAAACCTCTTGACTATGGTGGGTCATTTATGATAGGGTGGAAAATATCATGCAAATGCTCGATATGTTTTCACATGTTTGTCACCAATAACATGCTTCTTATTCACAAAAGAGGATATGTACTCTTGGACTACTTGAATGAAGATGGACTGAAAATTGAACCAACTTGGTAAGTAGATTGATACAGAAGGATGATAAATTGTTGTATTCCTAAATTCTACATAAATTGATAGGAAGGTACATAAGGATGATGAATTGTGGGATTTAGGAATTTCGTATAACTCTGGGGAGTCTTGTACATCAGGATTTGTGTTATATATATGTCTTACTGCAAGCATGGGTTTTCATTGGTATTCTTTCCATGGCTCAGGTATGTGACAATTATTCCAATGGTCCTTGTGAATAGAAGTGAAGGAACTCGAACTAGTTGGAGTTCCTTTGTGCCTAACTACAACCTAAGGGATATTGCTGCAAATATATGGTGAATGCTTAATGATGAACCCTTGTAGCCAATGGATCCTTGGTAAAAGGGTTTTAAGGTAGCATTTTGTCCATTATTCAATAAAGATACTCGTAGAATATTTTACAAATGAGGTTCACACTCAAAAAACTTCACTATTGATTATGTCATTAGTTTTAGCTAGCACTATGTTTGGAGATGGTATATGGATTGTTAGCCATGCCATGATTTTCTCTAATTCAGGAGTTATGGGCATGAGGTTAGTTAACATGGCAGCTGCAAAATTTCATTTTTCAATTAGTAGATTGGAAAGCTCTCCTAATATGGACAGGTTTGGCTATATGAACAATCCATGAGCCATTTTGAGTTTACCATGTCCATTTAGGTCACCATCTCTTATATGGAGTGTGTCAACTCCCATTCATGAGGGAGTTCAACTAACCAATGTTGCAAGGAACCTTTACACTCTCCCAAAATCATTCCATCATGGCATATTTCTCTAACACCACAGCCTGAAATGTGTGTAATGGGAGGAAAAACTTATTAAACTTCTTGCAGTTCATCATTACCCTGGGCAACTCCTCAAGGAAAATCTAAGTCTAAATTTTCATTATGTCCCTTTTTTGTGCCCAAACCTATTCATGCAACCCTCAATGATGGGAATTTGTTAGCAGTTTTTGTGTCTTATAAAATGACCAGACCTCTAACTTCTTTTGTTTCTTCTTCTATGACTAGAACTACTTTTTCTTGGGTTGGCACTAATGATAAGATGGATGCCCATAATGGTGGCATGAGAATTGAAGGACAATTGAGCATTGTGAAGAGACACAAAAATAATATGAATAGAAGTATATTAGAAGGTATTGTTAAAAATGTCGGGTTGACTTCTACATGGTTGACAATGCCTGCCTCTGGTGGTTCTACACCTTTTCCTATGCCTTAGGTGGTAGTGTTTCAGGGGTCAGTGGTTGTTGTTCAGGATAGTCATGATGATGAAATTTCCAATTATTTCTTGACCATAGGTTCAAGTAAGCCATTTGTACATTCTCCTTCTTATTATCAAATCATTTGAAGAAGGGGGGAAGAGCACATAGTCATTTTTATTGAAGAACAAGAAGTTGTATAGAGAAGGCTAGATTGTATTCTGAAGAGGCTCTGCTTCTTTCCTAACAACTACAGTCAAACATAGTTAGTTGATTTGGAGCCACATCAAAGAGACTCTAGAGTGAGTCTTCGTTGTAGAGCAAGGCTTGCAGTGTCTGTCACTACAACATTTGTACACATTTGTACCTGTTGCAATAAGAAAAGTAGCATCAACAACAACAAAGGTCACACATGAATTTTCTCTTTAGTTGCTTTTGAAATCTCAATGATATTTAACACTACTATTTATATTGACATCTAAATGAAACCTCTTGCCTATGGTGGGTCATTTATGATAGGGTGGAAATATCATGCAAACGCTCGATATGTGTTCACATGCCTGTCACCAATAACATGCTTCTTGTTCAGAAAAGAGCATGATGTACTCTTGGACTACTTGAATGAATATGGATCGAAAATTGAACCAAGTGGTAAGCAGTTTGACATAGAAGGATGATAATTTTTTGTATTCATAAATTCTACATAAATTGATAGGAAGGTATAGAAGGATGATGAATTGTGGGATTTAGGAATTTTGTATAACTCTAGGGAGTCTTGTACATTAGGATTTGTGTTATATATATGTCTTTTTGCAAGCATGGGTTTTCATTGGTATTTTGTCTGTGGCTCAGGTATGTGCCAATTACTCCAATGGTCCTTGTCGATAGAAGTGAAAGAACTGGATATGGTTGGAGTTCCTTTGTGCCTAACTACAACCCAAGGGATATTGTTGCAAATATAAGGTGCATGCTTAATGATGAAACCTTGAATCTAATGACTCCTTGGTACAAGGGTTTTAAGGTAAAATTTTGTCCATTATTCAATAAATATATTTGTAGTTTGCAAATTTGAGGTGTACACTCCCAGAAATCCACTATTGATTATGTCATTAGTTTTATCTAATTATCTAACACTATGTTTCAAGGTGGTATGAGGACTACCAACCATGCCATGATTTTCTCTAATTTAGGAGTTATGGGCATGAGGTCAGTTCACATGGTAGCTGCAAAAGGTCATTGCTCAGTTAGTAGATTGGAAATCTATCCTTGTATGGACAGGGTTGGCTATATGGAAAATCCATCAACCATTTTGAGTTTACCATCTTCATATATGTCACCATCTCCTATATGGAATATGTCAACTCCCATTCAGGAGGGAGTTTAACTAACCAATGTTGTAAGGAACCTTTACACTATCCTAAAATCAATCCGTCAAGGCATATTTCTCTAACCCCATAGCCTGAAATGTGTGTAATGGCAAGAGAAACTTATTAAACTTCTTGTAGTCCATTATTAACCTGGATAACTCCTCAAGAAAAAATTAAGTCTAAATTGTCATTTCTTCACTTTTTTGTGCCCAAACGTATTCATGGAACCCTCAATGATGGGATTTTGTTAGCACTTTTTCTGCCTTATAAAACTACCAAACCTCTAACTTCCTTTTTTTCTTATTCTATGATTGGAACTACTATTTATTGGGTTGGAACTAAGTATAAGATGGATGTCCAAAATGGTGGCATGATAATTGAAGGATAATTGAGCATTGAGAAGATACACAAAAAGAAGAGGAAGATAAGTATATTGAAGGGATTGTTGAAACTACCGAGTTGACTTCTAGAAGGATGACAATGCCTACCTCTGGTGGTTCTACACCTTTGCCTACGTCTCAGGTGGTAGTGTTTCAGAGGTCAATGGTTGTTGTTGGGATAGTCATGATGATGAAATTTCAAATTATTTCTTGACCATAGGTTCAAGTATGCTATTTTTACATTCTCCTTATTGTCATGTCATATGAAGAAGAAGGACAGAGCACACAGTCATTTTAACTAAAGAAACAAAAAATTGTATAGAGCAGGCTAGATTATATTGTAAAGAGGCTACTTCTTTCCCAGCATCTGCACTCAAGCACAATCATTTGATTTGAAGCCATATAGTTTCTCAAAGAGACTCTAGAGTGAATTCTAGTTGTGAATCAAGGCTTGCATCCTCTATCACTGCAACATTGGTACATACGCCAGTAACAAAAGTAGTAACAAGAACAACAAAGATTGCACATGAAGTTTCTCTTTAGTTGCTTTTGAAATCTTAATGATTGTTACCATTGCTATTATACTGACATGTAAATGAAACGTCTTGACTATGGTGGGTAATTTATGATAGGGTGGAAAATATCATCCAAACACTCTATATGTTTTCACATGCCTGTCACCAATAACATGCTTCTTATTCACAAAAGAGGATGATGTACTCTTGGACTACATGAATGAAGATGGACTGAAAATTGAACCAACGTGGTAAGTAGTTTGATACATAAGGCTGATAAGTTGTTGTATTCATATATTCTACATAAATTAATAGGAAGGTACATAAGGATGACGAATTGTTGGATTTAGGAATTTTTTATAACTCTGGGGAGTCTTGTACATCATAATTTGTGTTATATATATGTCTTACTACAAGCATGGTTTTTCATTGGTATGTTTTCCGTGGCTCAGGTATGTGACAATTATTCCAATGGTCCTTGTGAATAGAAGTGAAGGAACTCAAACTGGTTAGAGTTCCTTTGTGCCTAACTACAACCCAAGGGATATTGCTGCAAATATAAGGTGCATGCTTAGTGATGAACCCTTAAAGTAAATGAATCCTTGGTACAAGGGTTTTAAGGTAATATTTTGTCCATTATTCAATAAAGATATTTGTAGAATATTTTACAAAATTGAGGATTGTCAGCCATGCCATGATTTTATCTAATTCAAGAGTTATGGGCATGAGGTTAGTTCACATGGCAGCTGCAAAAGGTCATTTTTCTGTTAGTAGAGTGGCAAACTCTAATAATATAGACATGGTTGGCTATATGGATAATCCATCAGCCATTTTGAGTTTACGATCTCCATTTAGGTCACCATCTCCTATATGGAGTATGTCAACTCCCATTCATAAGGGAGTTCAACTAACCAATGTTGGAAGGAACCTTTACACTCTCCTAAAATCACTCCATCAAGGCATTTTTCTATAACCCTATAGCTTGAAAAATGTGTGTAATGGGAAGAAAAACTTATTAAACTTCTTGCATTCCATCATTACCCTAGGTAACTCCTCAAGCAAAATCTGTCTAAATTGTCATTTTGTCCCTTTGTTTTGTGCAAACCTATTCATCGAACCCTTAATGATGGGAGTTTGTTAGCACTTTTGTGCCTTATAAAATGACCAAACCTCTAACTTCTTTTGTTTCTTCTTCTATGACTGGAACTACTATTCCTTGGGTTGGCACTAATGATAAGATGGGTGCCCAAAATGGTGGCATGAGAATTGAAGGACATTTGAGAATTCAGTAGAGACACAAAAAGAAGAGGAAGGGAAGTATATTAGAAGGTATCATTGAAACTATCAGGTTGAGTTCTACAAGGTTGACAATGCCTATCTTTGGTGGTTCTACACCATTTCCTATGTGTCAGGTGGTAGTGTTTCAGGGGTCAATGGTTGTTGTTCGGGATAGTCATGATGATGAAATTTAAAATTATTTCTTGACCATAGGTTCAATTATGCCATTTGTACATTCTCCTTCTTATTAGAAAATCATATGAAGAAGAGCGAAAGAGCACATAGTCATTTTTACTGAAGAAATAAAAATTTGTATAGAGCGGGCTAGATTGTATTCTTAAGAGCTTGCTTCTTTCCCAGAAACTGGATTCAAGCACAGTCAGTTGATTTGGAGCCATAGAGTTTCTTAAAGAGACTCTAGAGTGGCTCCTAACTATGGAGCAATGCATTCATCCTCTATCATTGCAACATTTGTACCTACTGCAACAACACAACTAGAAGCAACAGCAACAAAGGTCGCACATGAAGTTTCTCTTTAGTTCTTTTGAAATCTTAGTGATCCTTTTCACTACTATTTATGCTCACATATAAATGAAACCTCTTGCCTATGGTGGGTCATTTATGATAGGGTGGAAAATATCATGCAAATGCTTGATATGTTTTCACATGCCTAACGGCAATAACATGCTTCTTGCTCACAAAAGAGGATGATGTACTCTTAGACTACTTCAATGAAGATGGATAGAAAATTGAACCAACGTGGTAAGTAGTTTTATATAGAAGGATGATAAATTGTTGCATTCATAAATTTTTCATAAATTAATAGGAAGGTACAATGGTACACGAGGATGACAAATTGTGGATTTAGGAATTTTGTATAACTCCGAGGAGTTTTGGACATCAAGTTTTGTGTTATATATATGTATTACTGTAAGCATTGGTTTTGATTGGTATTTTGTTTGTGGCTCAAGTATGTGCCAATTATTCCAATGGTCCTTGTGAATAGAAGTGAAGGAACTAGAACTGGTTGGAATTCATTTGTGCCTAACTACAGCCCAAGGGATATTGCTACAAATATAAGGTGCATGCTTAATGATGAACCCTTGAAGCCAATGAATCCTTGGTACAAGGGTTTTAAGGTAATATTTTGTCCATTATTCAATAAATATATTTGTAGAATATTTTACAAATTTGATACAACTTGTGTTTTCAGCTTTAATATTGGGTGTGTTCAAGTGAACAAACAGTTGTAAACGATAATTGTTTGACTTACACGATTAGTGGAATCATAGAGGAAATTAGTGAGACCACGTTGAGAATTATAGATTTGCATGTTCTCAAGTGGACTTAGGATTACAAGGAACTTTTGAAAGCACTAATGACTGGGAATGATAAGATTACATATCCTTTCATAAGTGTAGGTTTTTGTCATTCATCTAAATAGGTTATGCCTAAGAAATTTTAAATATTGTGAAATCATTTTCTAATGAAAATAGTTTTCTTCCAAGACTACAAGGAATATAATATTGATACCAAGGTAAATTTTTGAGGTGTCAATGTGTGAAGAGAATATGAAGATTGAACTTCAAGAAGGTATTTAAAATAAATTAAAACTGACTACTACAGTCAATACAAGTAACATGCATCTTTTTTACTCAAAGGAAATCATTCATAAATGTGAGACCCATGAGCAAGTCACATTCGTGACAGTCATCGTTATTTGGTTTTCTAGTAGGTTTCAATTCTTTTCTTTAAATGTACAAGTTAAAGAACAAATTTAGATTGGAATATCTCATAAAATTGCAGTTCTCGATGACTTATATCATATTCGACTAGAATTCTATGAAAAGGGAAAGGTAGATGTTTTGTTTATTGTCCTCTTTTTCCTCGAGGCATCCTTTTTGGCTGACCATTACCAACAGATTTGTTTCCTTCCATTTCTATGCCTGATCCCTTTGTTGTATTTTACCTATTGGATTTTGTTGTCATGGCCCTTCATATTGTTGTTATCGGTTTGTATTGAATTCTTAGTGTACCTTTTGTCCAAGGACTTGTTTTAGCAATGCCTCCTCAAAATTTACAATGGGTTGAAAATTTGAAAGCCAAACAATATTTTTTTTGTTTCATATAATGAACAACAATTTTTTTGGATCAACACTCCTAACATTGAATTGAAATTGTCAATTCCGAAAGTCCAATTGGACAACCTTCAACTTGATTTGCTGAAATTGGACAATAAATTTAGATTCATATTGGAAGTTGTAAATAGACAAATCATAGTGTACAACTGAAAATGTGTAGATTTGTTGCTTCAATTGAGGAGCAAAGGTTTCACTCCATTCCCTAAGAAGGGGAAACATGTTAAGGAATCTATTTCTAGGGAAATAACAGATGATGCGGAGTCTCCCAAAGACAACATTGAGGTAAAAAAAGGTGTTTTTGCTGGAGATTATGAGTATCCTCTATCCATGGAAATAGGAACATTGGCTTTAGAAAAGATCTAGCAATTAGGTGCTGAGAGAGGCAAGTTTAAGGAGGAGCTTAAAAAAGAAACACCCAAATATCTATGGTGCAAAGACCTGGATAACTTTAGAAAGGAGTTGGATGTATGTTCTGCATCTTTTGACACTTTTGGTAGATTCATATTTTTGTTGACTCTTCTTCTATGAGAAGCGAGTTACTTCATCCATTCTTATGGATTTTGGTATATTTGGTTTCTCATTTATTTGTAATTTTGTAGGATGAAGAAGTGTAGGAGGCCAAGGATGATGAATATGAGTTGAGCAACATGGGAAATGACACTGCCAGAATCTTCAGACAAGTAGACAAAAACAAGAGAAAAAATACCAATAAAATTATAATGACCTTTAACTCATATTACCTCCGTACCTTACTGATGATTTCATGCAAGGCTTAATAGTCTGGCATCTCTATTTGATTGATGCAGTGAAGAATTAAGAAGAAATGTTTTTTACTTGTAGGTGTAAAAGACTAACCTACATTGGTTTTTGTGTATTGATTATGTTTATGTTTCTTCCAAGATATTTATGATGAATCCAAATCTGGTGAAAGAAGAGAAGAGATATTTTACTTACTTTGTTTTTGAAGTTGTTTGCGTGTTTCTTCTTAGATATTCATGCTCAATTAGAGGTTGGCTGCAACAGAGTGTATTCCACATGATGTCATAAGGGATTTGCTAGGAGTTAAAAGGAATATAAACAATTATGTTGTGAGTTCTCTTCTAAGCTCATAGGCTTCATTGATTTGGTGTCAATAAAATTATTATTATTATTATCTCTAATATTTATGTCATCTTCTTCTATGATTTCTTATTAATGTGTACTAGATAATCAACACATACAAAAGATAGGAGAAAAAACTTGGTGTCAGGATGAAGAGTCGCAGGAAAAGGTTTATCTACTTATGTAACAATTTTCAAAGAACTTCAATGAGAAATTTTTGAAACTATTTACTTGACTATGATGGGCAGGAAAAAGAAGTGTAGAAGATAAGAATCAATTGAATGATTTAATTGAAGAAAGAGAGAGGTACCTACATGTTATTATTTCTTAGACTTGGAAATATAGTAGAATAAGTAGAATGGAAAATAAAAAATTTAGATAACACACGCATTGAATATATATATATTATATATATAATATATATATATTATTATATATATATATATATATTATATATATATTATATATATATATATTATTATATATAATTATGATATATATATATAATTTTAAAAAACTATGTTTCTGTTGTTTTGAATGCTACATTATGGATGAACATAATCATTGCACTAAGCTCTTGAATTTGGTTAGACAACTGGCTTGATCAAATTAATTGTAGACAAGCAGAAATGGTGGCTTGATCCCACATCATAAGAATAAAAGAAACCATGTGATGTATCTGAAAATTTGGACAAGATGGTGTATGAGGTATCTGAAACACATGTTTATCAATAGAGGATATTGCTACGAAAATTGTGTATTCGCGTCTTGATCCAGATTTGAAACTGGAGGCTATGAAAATGTGATAATTACTATACTTCTGGAAATATTTCTTTCAATAGAAATAATGTACACATTTCTTCTCTGTAGGGAACTAACTCTTTAATTTGTTATGGAAGGCTCCAATCACCAAAGATTCTACCATGTAATTTTTCCTTCATTTTACTTTATTCTATTCCCTTCTCACAAAATATCAGTGTACAACATTTTTTTTATTCTAATACAGAAATTCTAAAATGCTTCTTGCTTGTTTTCATTGTTGATAAAAACAAGGATGAGATAAAAATGGAAGATGACGTAAAGAGATGTCGTGTATCTAAAAGTTTAAATTGTCATGGCCTGATAAATAGAAATAATTTTAGTATCATAGTCGAAAGTTGGATCTTCTCTCTCTCTCTCTCTCTCTCTCTCTCTCTCTCTATATATATATATATATATATATATCAAAATGTTGCCATTTTATTGATTTCAATTTGTAACTTTTATATGTTGAACTGTAGATTAGGAGGAGGTTAATTTCTTGAGGAAGAGTAAAGATATTCCAGTTGTTTGATGTGTGCAAGTGTCTTGAAGCTACTAGTGCTAGATGAAACTCCTATTGCTGGTCCAACCATTGCGTTAATGAGAATATTGTTGGAGAAAAAATGTAGTTTATATCTTGGTTCTATTTCTAGGTATTCAACTGTAGAGCTATAACTATGGTCTCTCACACCTCTAATTATCCTACATTAATAAGTCAATCCGGGAACGTTTTGTTATTGCAAAGAGTAGCTCAATCCGAGGCTATTTGTCCAAGTAATGCTCAGTAGTATAGTGTTCAGAAGATTCGAAAGAAAACAGATGCTAAGCTATAACTAAACTAACCCAAAAGATAGAATCACACAAGACAGTTGATCAGTCAAGGGTACGGAAGCAATAACCCATCCCTCTAGAAACTGATAAAGAAAGGGAATTAGAGCATGGACTTATATGTTTGGGAGCTAAACAGTGTCTTGCTGAGGCTCACTACAACCTTAGGCCTTCTCTCACGCCAAAATAACAAAGGCAGGTAAATGAAACGACAGAAAGTAAAATGGAACAACAGTAAATGGAACAACGATAATAAAATGGAACAGCAGGAAAATGGGACATCAGTGATAAAATGGAACAACAGTAATAAAATGGAACAGTAGTAAAATGGAACAGTAGTCCTTGACGAATTTTGGAACAACAACCATCACCCGTATGTACATGTTTTATCCTATTATAGCAATCTGAGGATAATGAATGATATGAATATGTTTCTGAACAGAGTAACGCTGCTTTCAAGTCTTCCAAATAACATTTGACAATAACATTCATACCATCATTTTGTTACAGAAATAACTGATTAAAGATGCAATTCAGCCTTGAATAGATCCAATTGTATAGTGCTGAGACATTATGTGGAGAAATCATTGAGATATTGATTATAAAAGAGCATAGCATATCATATGAAAAATGTATCAGATTACTAAATAATAAAGATAAACAAACCACACACAAATCACCGTATAATGATACAAAAGCAAGTGTCCTTCGGAGCCAGGCACTTAGCTGCCAATGGTACACTGCCCGAGGTTACTCTAGACGCAGAGATGAAATGAACACCAAGTCTTTTATATTAATCGCATCAACAAAAGTATAACAAAATCAGGTCTCAGCGAGACTCAATGATCATAGTTTGTTCTGAAACTTAGAATTATAAAAACAGTGGTCCCCCTGCTCAGTGGCGTGGTGCCTTTATATAAAAGAAATGAGGGAGCTATCTAGATAATCAAAGATAAGTTAAAGTAGCGATCCCTCAGGATCAAAGATCCTAAGGGATTCACTAATCGTTCAATTCTTCTATTTTCTTTCTTGCGTTCTCTGACTCGGTATCCTGCATTCTTTTCCTGGACTATTCAATTCTGATTTTGCTTGATCTTGTTCGCATCGGGTTCCCTGCTGGAGGGACAGCAGTTATTTTCCCTTTGCTTCTCGCTTTTGAACGACGATTCCTTGCTTCCACGTCTTCCTGTATAGAAAAATGTCGATTATTAGCACTTGGGCTTCCTTTGTCTACTTTCGCACATTTTATCAAAATCCTTTATCTTCTTTGAATTCATAATGCAGAAAAGGATAGAATTATTATTGAAAAATCACTAGATTGCTTATCAAAAGCATACCTTCCAAGTGCTCCACACACCCCCCATGCTTACCCTATTTCATGGCCTCATGGAAACATTATAGTTAACATGCAAGGCGGTAAGAGAATAGGCCGGAGAAGGGATCTCGCGAGGAGGCCGACAACCGTGATGAGCAACTAGATTGTCAAAGAACTGATCTATTTGATCTGCAGGAATCTCATATAAGGCCTGATATCCGGGTGCAGGGTGCCAAATAATTGGACTGCGAAATCGATACCCGAACCAGGATGGCCCTGCTCACAGAATCCATTCCCCATAGAGGCTCAATCGGCTGGAAGCCAGCTCAAAATTCTCATATTTGAATGGTTCCCTGAGTTGGATATTTGGGTTAGAGGTCCGGTATCGAAATTTTGCAGCATCGATGGCAAGGTCTTTAATAGTCAGGAAATATTCCAGACTATTTCAGATCAAGTCTTCGTGCATGGGTCCTAATATCTCAATGACACCTGGGATCCTCATAAGACTCCTATGCTCTCTCCATAGTGTCACTGGGTCACTAGGTTCAGCTCGTACCCATAAATCTAAGCTATTCTCTTGTCTTTGGAAGGTGTTGTAAGCTTTGAGCCACTTCAGCTGATTAACCCCAAATGAGATAAAGGCTTGGAATTGTATATCGCCAACAAAAGGGCCAAGATTTAAATCAGTTTCCTGGTCTAGCACAAGGTTGTGCAGGTAAAACTTGCATAATAACCTTTGAACCTTAACTCCATAGTGCTTGCAACAGTCTATAAAATCATTAACAGTGTTGATGTGGATAGGTGCTCCTGCCCTAACGGCTTTTATTTTTAATCTCAGATATCGTTCAAGCAAAAATAAAGCATAATTTTTAGCAGGGACCCTACAAGTCAAAACGTCATTATATAAGGAACACATGGTGTCCATCTGTTTAACAACACTATCTAATCGACGAGTTACCTTAGCAACCTTTTCCTGCTCCTTTTGCCATCCTTCAAAGGCCTGGCTCTCGGATTGACTAATGTCCCGAAGTTGCTGTTGTAGCTCTTCGTATCTTTCCCTGGGGACTGTTTGCTCTCGCAGCTGCTCAACTTCTTGCTAAGCTTCCTTCATCATTTTATGCAAGGTCCTGGTTTTTGGATCCTTTTTCCACAAAGCCGTAGAGGCTGGAAGTTTAACCTAGACCTTTCTATTACATTGCTTGGAGTTTAGGACCCGAATTACCCCTGAGGGTGGTGCTTATGTTTGGACCTCTTTGCTTTCTGTTTCTTTCTTAACGCGAATAAAGGGTTGTTGTGGTCCTCCTCCCATCAGAGCCTCTTGCTGTTCCATTGGAATGTCCATCCGTTCTTCAGGGCCAGATGGAACAGCAGTGTGTCCCTTCATTTGTTCTTCCATGTCATTTGGAACAGCACCCTGTTCCTCATTATTATTTGGAACAACAGACTGTTCCTCGGCAGTAGGTCTCCTGATGGGGTTTCGACCAACAAAATGGGTTCTTGTCCTTGGGGTTCTTGCTGCCGTGGTCCTCCTCCTTTTCCCTGTGGTCTTTTGTATTCTCAAATTGGCTTTCAAAATTCGAATTTGCTACCGGAGCCTGGCTATAGTACCCAACAACCTCTGCTGCTTCTTTCTTAATTTCTTAATTTCCCTTGCCTCGGCAAAGGGTTTGGTCCTTAAGCTCGCTCTTTCTTCATCTGGGATATCTTCCGGCGTCCTGGGGACAGATTGTCCCTGATTGTTGTCTTCCATTTCATTATCATAACCAGGCAGGTTTTCTTCCCCTGCCTTTTCTGCATGCATTTCCTCGGGTAATTCTTCCTCTGTGGGATCGTCAGGGACACCTCCTGTGTTGGAGGGCTGGCCATATTCTCCCATATTGGCTAGAACTGCTACCAATTCCTCCTCACCTGCAGGGTCCTGCAACGGGCTACTCGCTGGCTGTGCTATTTCTTCTTCTTGATTGCCCTGTTCGGTGGCCACTTCTTCCTCAGAGTGCTCTTCTTCTTGGTTGCTCTGTTCGGTGGCCATTTCTTCCTCAGAGTGCTCATCTCCTTTTTCAAATTCTCCTCCCGGATGGTTAGTCTTGGCCTCTGATTGCTTAGCATTTCCTTCGGAGGGTCCTCCTTCTAGTTCTGGAGGTTCATCCGCAATTTCGATTGGCTGGGTCGTGGTTCCCTGAATCCTTTCCAGCCTTCCTCGTATCCGAGCCAACCGGGCTGACATCCTTGGTCTTTCAGGTTGGTTGGGTGTGTCAGCAGGTTCTCTGGGTTCTTCTGGGCATTCTGGTGTACCGGAGGGTTGTTTCCTTGCGTCTTTCTGATCGTTCCATCGTGCTGGAGGACTATTCAAGTTTTGGGGGTGGTGCAGCCAATCCCCCCTCGACTATGTCAATCAGTTCCTCCCAAGTGCTTTTCTGTTGGGTGAAACTATGGCTCACTATCAACCGAATCAGTCCGTGGTGGCTAACAACTGCATCTATGTGCTGGGCCTTCTTCAGGCTTCGGGCCGCGTCATGTAGTAGCGAATTTAAAAGTGCAGGGAGATTTACAGAGAATTTTCCTTTTAAAACAGCTAAAAGTTTCAAGTGACGAGGCCTTACCACATCTTTTCTCCCTTCGCAGGTGATATAACTTTGCACTGTCTTCGCTAGCTCGGTCCAGGGTTCCCCTAGTGTTGCCGGCAGAACTCCTTTCCCTTTGACTGTCAAGATTTGGCCTTCATCCTGGAAAATTTCCATAGCTTTTTGTAATCTTTCCTTCTTCAGCATCCATATGGGTCCAGCAGCTGGTAATCCTGAAACTTCTGCGATGATATCCTCCGTAACTGCTATCCGCTTTCCTCCTACTATGGAGTAGTTTTCCTACAAATTCTGTAGGAATTCCAGCGCCACTGCTTCGTTTGATTCTTGCAGGCGGCTGAAGTAATTCAACCATCCTGCGTTTTCCAGGATTTTGTGAGCAGCAGCGGAGACTGTCAGCTTGTGAGGTTCACTTCGGACCGTCTTTCCGCCCATGATTCTACTCAGAAATGGAACAACAACTGCTTGCGGTGTTTGCGACGCAGAGAGGATGATCGTTGTCAAATTTTGGAAAAGATCATAGAGCATGCAACGAAAAAAGGATCGTGGATGGAAATCTCCGTAGAATGGAATCATCATACCGTTAAACCATGCCATTCCTTCGTACATTATCTTGCCCGAATGGTGTGCAGCCATGTAATCCATGGAGTAATGAGGTTACCTCCCCATCGTGATCTGATAGGCTGCCCCCAACCGTCAAAGAGAGGAGCAGCAACCAGTCGGAAGTCAAATCATAAAGAACAACATATGGAATTATGCCATGTTTTAGAAAAACAACGAGATGCCGAAACCGAGGCAAAAAGGTAGATCGCGTTTTATATAAGAGCCTGTGTGACATAATGAGGAACCGGGGGATTGGACGTCTGTCAAATGTACGAAGTCTCCAGTAGTCATTTTCAGTTCCGTTGCCATGATTGGTGGTAATAAATATTCATGCGATATATACATCGGGGTGTGACATATGATTTATGCAAAGGATATAAGAGACAGAAATATTTAATATCATACCTGTTGGTGTAAGTATTATGACTTCTATGCCATTAACAGAGCTCTGCTACCAACAGGTGTTCATAACCTTGGTAGAGTTGTTTATTTCACCCTTTGGAACCATGATCCTTTGTGTATATCTTGAAGAGTGCTTTGTCAAAAATGTAGGCCATTATGCTGGCTTGGTAACCAGATAGCCATAATGCCATTCACAAGGTAGGCGTGAAACGTGGTCAGGCCGGCTCGTGATGAGACCCCCTATTCCAAGGTTTGCTTATTAATTTGCCTTCGGACCATATCCCTGGTATGGTGGCTGTAATGGGAATGCCACTTTGCTTCCATCCTTATGATCATGGTAGGCTGGCTCTCAATGAGACCCCCTATCCTGCATTTGACAATTTCATATTTTGTTTTTGTTTTCTTTTGCAGAGCATCTCTTTTTTGTTTATTTCCACATAAGGGTGGTTGCGCACTCCTTAAGAGCGGGGAATGGTGGAAGAAGTCTTATGATCCCAACAGATAGATATAAATCGTTTGTTCTTACTCCTCGGTAATAATCAAGAAAGATTTTTAGGGAAATCGTCATGATAAAAATCACCAACCAGGGTTCGGTAATAAGACAATGACAGCGAAGATGAAAAGTTCATGTCCCTCCTCTTGTCCTCTTATGCATACTGGCTTCATAGTAATAACGATTTATGATGTGCTGATTTTGGTATATCATGGTTTATGTTCATCGCATAAATTCATTGCTGTATCTAAAAGATTGAGGAGACCATGGTCGCAAAGCATCCCAATAAGGGCAAAAACATGCCGATGGCATTCTTGAGAGAAGAATCCATTTGTAAGATACCATTTCTTTGAGAGGAGCAACGAAAAATCACAAATGTTGTTCCTTCTGAGAAAGGAACAGCAAAGACACTCAAATGCTGTTCCATTTGAAAAGGAACAGCAAACACACTCAAGTGCTGTTCCTTTTGAAAAAGGACCAGCAAAACACTCAAATGTTGTTCCTTTTCGCAAAGGAACAGCAAAAACACACAAGTGCTGTTCTCAAAGGAACAACAAAAACACGCAAGTGCTGTTCCTTTTCGCAAAGGAACAACAAAATCACACAAGTGTTGTTCCTTTTCGCAAAGGAACAGCAAAATCACACGAGTGCTGTTCCTTTTCGCAAAGGAACAACAAAATCACACAAGTGCTGTTTCTTTTCGCAAAGGAACAGCAAAATCACACGAGTGCTGTTCCTTTTTGCAAAGGAACAACAAAATCACACAAGTGTTGTTCCTTTTCGCAAAGGAACAACAAAGACACACAAGTGCTGTTCCTTTTTGCAAAGGAACAACAAAGACACACAAGTGCTATTCCTTTTGAAAAGGAACAACAAAATCTCACAATTGTTGTTCCTTTTGAAAAGGAACAACAAAATCTCACAAGTGCTGTTCCTTTTCACAAAGGAACAACAAAACACGCAAATGTTGTTTCTTTTGAAAAGGAACAACAAAATCACACAAATGCTGTTCCTTTTGAAAAGGAACAACAAAACACACAAATGCTGTTCCTTTTGAAAAGGAACAACAAAAACACGCGAATGTTGTTCCTTTTGACAAGGAACAGCAAAATCACACAAATGCTGTTCCTTTTGAAAAGGACCAGCAAAATCACACAAATGTTGTTCCTTTTGAAAAGGAAAAGAAAAATCACACGAATGTTGTTCCTTTTGAAAAGGAACAGCAAAAACACACCAGTGTTGTTCCTTTTCGCAAAGGAACAGCAAAACACACAAGTGGAACAGCAAAAATACTTAGAATGCAAATAGAAAATCAAAAGAGCATATATACAGGATGTTATGTACAAGTTATGAAAAAAAATGAATTGCTTAAGTTATAGGTGAGGAAGATTTCGCTTCCCCTCCTAAGATTTCCAAATCAGTATCTTGTCGTAGCTGCTGACAGAATGATTCCCGAGTGAGTGGCTTTCGATACAGACAAACTCGGTGGCCATTTACTTTGAATGCATATCCAAAACCATCAATTGTGATAAGGGTAAGGGTCCCATTGTCATGTACCTTCTGGATTTCGTATGGTCCTAACCATCGAGTCTGGAGTTTCCCCGGGAAGTCCTGAAACCGAGAGTCGTATAACAGAGCCCAGTCTCCTTCATGAAAGACTTTATTCTTGATAAGTGCATCATGCCATTTAGCTCGCTGCTGTTGAATTAATGCTGTGTTTTGTAATGCAGAGAGCCTAATTTCGTCCAATTCATTAATCTGCTGTAATCGATTGATTTGCGCCTCACTCAGATCTAGGCCGACTTCCTGTGCAGTTCGTAGCATTTGGATTTCGAATTCTATGGGGAAGATTGGTTGTTTTCTAAACACTAATTGATAAGGTGAATAGCCTGTAGTACTTCTCCATGTGGTTCTATAGGCCCACAGTGCCTCAGGTAGTCGAGCGGCCCAATCACGCCTATGGGATGCAATGGTTTTTGTTAAGATTGATTCTATTACCTTATTACTACTTTCTACTTGCCCATTTGCCTGCGGATGGTATGGGGTAGTGATCTTATGTTGGACATGATAATTGTTAAGTGTTGCAGCTAATTTATTTCCAACAAATTGTGGTCCACCATCTATAATTAGTTCTCTCAGAAGTCCATAACGAACAAACAAATGGAACAATAATTGTATTACAGAGTCTTCTGTAGCCTTAGGCAATGATTCGGCCTCGACCCATTTAGTAACATAGTCTGTCGCCACCAGAATGTATGTCCTCTGATTTGATGATGGATTAATGGGCCCGACGAAGTCAAGAGCCCATCGTTCAAATGGCTCAATGACCAATTGTGGTCTCAGAGGCATTTCATCGGCTTGGCCAGGTCGTCCTACTCGCTGGCAGCTGTCACAGGCTTGTGCAAATTTTTTCGCATCTTTGAAAATTGTAGGCCAATAGTATCCTTTCTGCAATACTTTATGTGTTGTTCTCTTTTTAGCAAAGTGTCCCCCGCATGGTCCGTCATGGCAAGCTTTTAAAATGTCGAAGATCTCATCTTCTCGAATACACCTCCTAATTTGCATATCTGCCCCTGTATGGAACAAATGGCCTCCAATCCACGAAAATCGAGTGCTCTTCTGAACAATCTGCGTACGTTCCTGAGGGGTTAAGTGTTTTGGTAGCTTACCTACTGCAAGGTAATTGGCAACATCAGCATACCAGGGTGTTCGAACAGCAACAGCAAACAGGTGTTCATCAGGAAATTGATCTTCTACTGCTGCTGTTTCAATTGACTTCGGTATTCGTGAGAGAAAATCGGCTATAGGGTTCTCCTTGCCAGGTCGATCCTTGATTGTGATATCGAACTCCTGCAATAAGATCAAACATCTGGTTATTCTAGCATTCATAACAGGTTTATTTGCCAAATATTTGATAGTAGAATGATCTGTATATAACACAATGGGATAGCCTATGATATAATGTCTAAATTTGTTAACAGCATGTATTACAGCCAGGAATTCCTTTTCAGTGACAGTATAATTGAGTTCGGCAGAGGATAAATTTTTGTTGATATAGTAGATAGCATATGGTCTCTTATTCTCTTCTTGCCCTAGGACTGCACCAATTTCTGTATCCGAGGCATCAGATGAGATTTGGAACGGCAAATTCTAGTTTGGTCCTCGAAGGACTGGGGCTGTGATACAAGCTTCTTCAATTCCTTAAAAGCCTGGTCGCATTTTTCTGTCCACAAGAAATCAACATTGCCAGTTAGAGCATATAGAGGTGCAGCAATGCGTGAGTAATGTTCTATAAATCGTCTGTAATACCCAGAAAATCCAAGAAAACTGCGTACCTCTATTTGAGTAGTGGGGGTAGGGATAAGCAAAAGAATCTGAATTTTGGCCGGGTCTACCTGGATGCCAGTTGCTGAAATATAGTGCCCTAGAATGAGCCCTTCTGTCATCATCATGTAACATTTTTCGTGGCTCAGACAAAGCCTGGTAGCGATACAACGTTGTAGGACTTTTGCCAGGGAATCTAAAGCTGGGTCAAAATCATCTCCATATGGTGTAAAGTCATCCATGTACACCTCAAGTCCATCGTTTATTAGATCTGCAAAGATGCTAAGGACAACCCTTTGGAATGTAGCAGGGGCATTACATAGGCCAAAGGGTGGAACTCGCTAGGCAAACGTTCCCCAAGGGCAAGTAAAGGTAGTTTTATCCTGGTCTTCAGGGGCAATTTGGATTTGGTTATATCCGCTGAAGCCGTCCAGGAAAGAATTTTTTTTTTTTCCTACCAAAGTGTCCAATACTTGATCTATAAACGGGAGAGGGAAGTGATCCTTCTATGTAGCTTTATTTAACTCCCTGTAATCCACGCAAATCCTCCATTTTCCATTTTTCTTGGGTACCACCACCAGGGGAGAGACCCATTTACTGTCGGAGATGGGATAGATAAAATTAACATCTAAAATTTTCTGAAGTTAGGCTTTTGCTACCTCTTTTAGATGGGGGTTGAATCTTCTTTGCGGCTGATGAACAGGTCTTGCATATTTTTCTATATAGATGTGGTGGGTGCATAATTGAGGATCGATCCCTTTCATGTCAGGGTAATCCCACGCAAATGCTCCTTGATATTTTCGTAATAGATTAACGAGCTTTGTTTCTTGGTCTGGTGTAAGGTTGGCGTTGATATTTAGATTCTTACCAGGTTCAATTTCCACTACTTTACTATTGGCAACAACAGTCACTGGTATTGTTTGGTCATGTGCATATTTCAAAGGGTCTTCTTCTAGCTCACTATCAAACGCTCCTTCTATCATAAAACACTGTGTGTGAGATCTAGATTCAGTTTGACTAATGAAGTTATTGATGGCATCATCTTCTATTTGATCTTTAAAATCTAAAGCCTTCTGTACAGTCAATGGGGATCTGATATTGTTAGTAAGGTACGACACAGGATTCTGATTAGTTTTGATCATTGGCAGGCTTGGCTATGCTGGAGGATATAGAACTAGATTTTTAACGTCTGGTCCTTTAGTTATGGTCATGTTTCCCTGCTGGCAACCAATGTAGGCATCGACAGTAGCAAGCCAAGGTCTTCCTAGCATTAGCAGATGTCCATCTAGTCGGGTTTTTGGATTAATTATCAGGAAATCAGTTGGATATTCCCAGGAGTCTACAAAAACCATGACATCGTATAGAGTACCTTCTGGTCGAACTAAAGATCGATCTGCCAATTCTAGCAAAGTAGAAGTAGGTTCTATTGATGTGATGCCAAGCTTTTGGTAGGTAGAGGTTGTCAAAATATTGATTGCAGCTCCCAGATCAACTAAAGCATTAGTCAGGGTTTGGCCATAGATTTGGAAAGTTACAATTGGGTTTCCGGGATCTTCATATTTGATAGGTGTCTCTTTTCCTGATAATAAGTCAGATAAGGTGCCGACTACTTGGACTCTTGGGTTAGTGGTTGCATTCCTCCTTGATTTTTTTATGCACAGTTCTTTTATAGTTTTTGTGTATATAGGAATGTCTTGAATGGCTTGGAGGAATGGAATTTTTATGTACAGGTTTTGTAACTCTCCCAGAATGTCAAATTCTGGATATTGTACTGGTCATGGTATGACTAATCGTTCCGGGTGTTATCACTCAGGTTGTCCCTAGGCTCCTAATAGGGATACGGCCGAGGTAACCACAAACCAATCTTCTGATTTCCAGTTCTAGCCCACTTGCAATTGGAGAGGGCTCTCTCCTTTCGATTCAACCTTAATTGATGATTTCCAGCTAGCTTTCTAACTTCAAGGGAGTGTTGGTTGTGGTTGGAAAGAAGGTAGGATTCTCAAACAAAGAGGCAAGGTAAGGTGTGATAAGTTTCGAACCATTGGGCATGGAGTCACAGATTGTGGCTTGCGAGCGTTTTCTTGGTCACAAGGGGATACAGAGTGGGATAGCCACACATGATACAATTTTCTGTCTGCTGAAAGTACGGAATGGACATCAGGGATGAAAGGCAAAGGAAAATCATTTCATCATGCTGACAAAGAGGAGAAATGGATGAATGGGATCCAGGAGCAGTTAAGAATTCCTAAGACACGCACTCATATGTGAAAGAAACAACGTAAACCAGATCATTTAAGAATACAAGCTCATAACTATTTCTAAAGAAAACATTGAAAAACACAGAAATTGAACTTAAGGTGTAATGAAACAAATCTTAAGATATTCTTTTTTCCTGCAATTTAGAAGGCGGTATGGTGGAAAAAAACATAAAATTAAACAGAGGAGAGGAACACTTATTGGATCATGTAGAAGCACAGGAATTCCATGATCATTCTTGGCCAAGAGAAAACATCAAGTAGTTTCGCAATCCATGCTTTCAGCAATCTTTGATTATGGAAATTATGATAGTTACAGTGCGAGTCTCTGCTCGGAGAAAATGCTGGAAAGAAGACTGACCAACAACTACTATCAACCAACCAACCCCTCACAACATTGCTCAGGGTGGTATTTATAAGCAAAATATCGGAAAGACATCATTACAAGTGACCTCGACAGGTCTGCTTAGAGAACTCTTCAAAAATCTAAGTGTTGCTGGAATTAAATGCAAGTAAATCTTTTTGGCTGCGCTGGGGGCAGCTGGATCAGAACAGGTGACGAGGTGGCCCTTGGGGGCCAGATGCGGTGCTGCTGGAATGATTGTGCTTCGGGAACTGTAGTTCGGCTCTGGCGTGAATTAAATGTGCAATAATTACGATTTGAGAGCTTCAAGTAGTTTCGCCCTCTTTCTATGAATCTGCTGGAAGATATTAAATTTTCTCTTGCTTCGGGCTGCTGCTCAAGATATTCGCTGATACTCTTTGCCACTACATTGATGGCTTCCGCTGTCGACTGATACTCTTTGACACGCTTGATGCATGATGATTTGATCTGATACACTTTAAACTCTGTGATTGATTTGCTGCTGTCTTTAAACCGGATCCTTTAGGCACGATCGGGTGATTTTCGGGCTTTTTCGGTGCGCAATGGGCTGAGAAATCAGAAGATTCCCTGAATATTCCTCGAAATGGCCTATTTCTCGTAGTGATGTGCAATTAGCACAATCGCGCATCGAAAACTGCCTCTGTTTCTTGTTCTGGAGCTCCGAAGTGCGATTTTTCTTCCTGCGCGAAGTTTCAGCTTTTCTGGCTGCTGACGTCAGCATGACATCGGCTGTACGGCGGATGACGTCAGCTGTGCTGGGTCCCTGGTACAGAGCGATGTGGTGAGGTGCTGATATTGTAGGTAATGCAATGAAGAAACTCTGATGCGATCGCAATATCGCATCGGCCGGAAACAGAGGGTGCTTGAGTTGGACACTCAGCGCTTGCGACCGCCGACCGCCGATATCGCAATATCGTGTCGGGCGGTGACAGATGGGTGATGACATGCATGGAGAGGAAAATGCGATGTTGCGATGCGATCTGGCTTTGAGGTTCTATGGAGTGTAAGTTTTTGGGAGGGAAAGAGCAAGTAAGTGGGTGTGAAGGGCATTTGAGGTTTCGAAAGGGGTCCAATTACCTTAGAGGGATTTTATACTTTGGAAGGAGTCCATTGTATCTGGGAGGTGGTTTTGGAGGTCAAGGGTTCTTGCTGAGTTTCAGATAAACTGAGCAATTCCCAGGAGTACTTATGGTTATTTTTCAACCAGGGGGAGGGATATTACGTAGGGGATTTTAACTTAATATTAATAAGGGGATGGGAAGAATAGGGAGCTAAATAATAATGTTAGTGGTTAATATGGAGATGGTAAAAAAGTGTTAAGTTCAGGAGAACTTAGGCTGTTACAAGGGGGTAGGACCATACTTAAGAGAAAATATGGAACAACTTTGAGTAAAGCAGATCTTTACTCAAGCCAGTGTTATGAAGATGATGGAACTTAGGAGGTATCAAGCAAATCTTGACCTCTTTTGGGGAAGTTACTTAATGATTGGGGAGAACAGAGAAGGGGAGTCAGTTATACCTCTTTTGAGCTTCTTGCATACAAATTCTTGTTGATTATGTCCTGAATGATATGACACCTGAAAACTTGGACTTGTCAGCGATTTAGGATTCAACAACCTCAGAACTACCTACCTAGCCTACTTACCTAGCATTTTTTCTTCTTTTGTTTGGGGGTGCACTTAGACTTGCAAACTCGTCATTCATTTTTCTTTTGATGCTTTCCTATCTGCATACTACCCTTATTTCTTCCAAAGCCCAGATTAAGCTTTTGGGCTCCTCTGCTTCTCTACCTATCTAAGAATCTGCCAAGATTAAACAGTTTGGACAGATTTACAATCTCTATATTCTAAAACACGAAATTTAAACCTAGGGAGACCAAGATTAAACTGTTTGGAACTCCCTTTAACTGAAAAATGGCGATACCGAGATAACTTTACAAAATTTGAAGGCAATTGAATGAACTTGAAGTAGCCTTCTTCACTTGGAGACTGTTAAGCAAATATGGAGCATTGCATCAAGCAAAGTACGACATATTTGGCCTGTGAAATGCCAATCATGAAAAATGAATAACCTGCTGCAGCAGGAAGCTAACAGTGGCTCCACTCGGGGATGGCTTCTCCTTGTGAGAAGTCAAGAACAACAGGTCAGAACGCCTTGATCTTTAGTCTTTTGCTGTCTTCTACAAAATTTGTTTTCTCCGGCCGCTTTATTCCTTCTACCTACCTACCCTAACCAGTAGTTACTTTGCCGTTAGGTGAAATCAAACAACCAGTGCAGCCATTTAAGCAACTGAGAAACAAGATGAACTTGCTGACTCATAGTTTCTGAATGTAAAAGCATCATTCGGGTATATGCTTTTATAACCAAAATTGTGGCATCTACCAATTGTTGTTGAAGTATGTGGTCTTCATTGAGAAAGAACACTAACAAAATTGGGTTAAGCAGAAGTTCCATGTAGTCTGCAATGGGATCAATAAACTTATCATGTGAGAGAACTTCTTCTAATTCCTCTTGGTCAGATGGAGTGGGTGCGTCCTCCATGGTAAGCCAGGCAGTCGACCATTCTGTCTCTGTCTTGTCAATAGAATCATGCAGAGTTTGTAAATCAGCAGGTAGCAACATCTCCTCCTGAGTTGGGGACGGGAGACTTCGGCATGATTCAGGGTCTTCTTGGTCAGATGGAGTGGTTGCGTCCTTGGTAATGATCCTAGCAGCTAGTCCTTATGTCTTTGCCTTGAAAATTGAATCATACAGAATCTGCAGGTCCTCAGGCAACAATGTTTCCTCCTGAATAGGGGAAGGGAGACTTCGGCATGATTCTGGGTCCTTTGGGTCAGACGAAGTAGTTGCATCTTTGGTAATGAGCCTAGCAGCTGATGCTTCTGTCTTTCCCTTGGAACTCGGATCATACTCAAACTGTAATTCAGGAGATAGCACTATTTCCTTGTAAACTGGGGGAGGAATATTTTGGTAAAATTCTTGAGGGTCGCGGAACTTACGAGAGTGTATCTGAGCTCCCAAGAGTTCAATTTCATTCTCATATTTTTCAACAACCAACTCAAGGAAAATTTTATTCCGGCTGCCTGGTATTTTTGATAATACCGCTCTGAAAAATTCTTCTTTAAGCTCAAAATCTGATAAACTTTCTTTGCATTCATCTAAAGCTTCATCAAATGGAAGTTCCTCCCAGGATTCGGTCATTCTCTCTTATTGTTAATACATGGAACACTTGGCTATAACATTTGGTTCGTTCCTCAGTGGAGCCTTTGATTGAAATTGAAGTGGAGTCGCCAGGTGGATGCCTAGACTCTGAAGTGCCTGATCTCTGTCCACCGTCAAAGATCATAACTAAGCGTGACAAGCTTTGAAGAACAGGAGCACTTTCTCCAGTGGGGTTTAAAGATGAACAAAGCACTTGAATCCCCAATGGAGTACGCAGATATAGGTCGACCGAGCCTTTCACAAGTCGGTTTCTTCCTTTGTAGGGCTGTAGACTAGTTTGATTGATTTATCTGAGGAGGTCCCCAGTGGAGTTGCCATTATGTTATCACTCAGGTTGTCCCTAGGCTCCTAATAGGGATACGGCCGAGGTAACCACAAACCAATCTTTTGATTGCAGGGTCTAGCCCACCTGCAATCGGAGAGGGCTCTCTCCTTTCGATTCAACCTTAGTTGATGATTTTCGGCTAGCTTTCTGACTTCAAGGGAGTTTTGGTTGTGGTTGGAAAGAAGGTAGGATTCTCGAACAGAGAGGCAAGGTAAGGTGTGATAAGTTTCGAACCATTGGGCATGGAGTCATAGATTGCGGCTTGTGAGCGTTTTCTTTGTCACAAGGGGATACGGAGCGGGATAGCCACACAGGTTACAATTTTCTGTCTGCTGAAAGTACGGAGTGGACATCAGGGATGAAAGGCAAAGGAGAATCATTTCATCATGCTGACAAAGAGGAGAAATGGATGAATGGGATCCAGGAGCAGTT
>APFE030161226.1:0-50392 GCA_000404065.3 Pinus taeda
AGGGTGATGCAGTGTGGAGCTACCGCAACCCCACCCTTTGCCACCATGGCGGCCCGCCCGTCCACCCGCCGGGGTGACATAGTGTGGAGCTGCCGCAACCCCACCCTTCACCACCATGGCAGCCCGCCCGTCCGCCCGCCAGGGTTGGGTGATTCTCGGAATCGCCCGCCACTTTGCGAATGGGCGGGGTGGTGTCGCGGGGCTTCTACCATTTCTCCTAATATTGATCTCCTTCTTCGTCTTCAATCTACCCCTCAAGGGGGACGCTGAGGTGTAGATTGAAGACAGAGAAGGAAATCAATATCAGGAGAAATGGTAGAAGTTGTTGTTGCAGCCCCCCTCATGCCACCCCGCTTAGCAGGCCGCTTGGGTGGCGCAGGGGGAAGGCTGTGGCAGCCCCCTGTACCACCTTAGCGGCCTCCACGCTAGCGAGCGGGTCGCCTGGGTGGCGCGGGGGGAGGTTGTGGCAACAACTCCTACCATTTCTCGCCCCATTGATCTCCTTCTCCGTTTTCAATCTATCCCTCAGCCTCCCCCTTGAGAGGTAGATTGAAGACAGAGAAGGAGATCAATGTGGGAGAAATGGTAGAAGTTGTTGCCACAGCCTCCCCTCGCGCCACCCCGGCAGTCCGCCTGCCCGCGGGGTGGCGAGCGATTTTCTTAGTGTTAATATTTTTTTAATTTCAATTATCTGATCATACAAATTAAAAATTTATGATATATTTTCGTTGTTAATTTAAGTTAATATATTTTCATTATTTACTGATTTATGTGTTTCTATTTTTCAGGAAAATGGCATCAAAGAAGATTTCTGTGAATCTTTCTGGACCAAAGACTCTTAAAGGTGCATCTTCAAAAAACATTGGTAATCGAACTCCACCTGAGCTCATGGCTACAAATCTTTCAAGTGCCTCAAATGATAAGAAGATGATTTCATACTTGAAGAATTCAAAAGAGGTGAAATTTCCATCAAGAATCTGGTATGTGAAAGAAAAAGCCAAAATGTGAATATATATCTATATATTGATATATCGAATGATAATGGAATTCATGAGATGATAGGAAGAGTCATAGATATGTGTTTGGTACTAGAAACTAAAGTTGTTTACATACTTACAAAAGCTTCCAAGTCACATGAAAGAATTAAATACCGACTATAATATTCATTGTATGACACGAGAGAGATATTTACAAAGTTGTGTAAACAAATCGTAAATGAGATGAAACAAAACATGGTAAGTATTGTTATTTATATTTGTATTTTGTGTTCTTGAAAGTGTCTCGTAGAATTTTGTTGAAAGTTGTTCAATTAGGTTGGGAGACATTCATTTCATAGAGCATGATATCATGAAAGTTGTCGGCAGGTTTTACTTAGTGTCAAAAGAAGATATGGAAAACAAGCAAAATGTAGTAATTGATGACGCTACAAAACTACATCCAAAGGATTAGAAAAAAATGCCTCTAGTGGATAAATCTAGCAAGGGTAGACAAGTTACTTTTGAGGACGATGAAGTTGAAATTGACAGTGAAGCATATGTTGTCGTTACTGAAGATGACATTGAAACTAAGAAGAGCCGTAAAAGACCAAAAGTAACAATTCCCAAGAATAAATCTGTTGAGAATGTTATGACGAAGAAAAGTAAAGTTGAAGATTTTGAAGTAGTCATTACCTGTTGTCAAGAACCTAGTGAAACTTCAAAAGAAAGCAGAGAAATCATTACACTAGGAACCGATTTAGAGGATGGCATTATAAAAAAAAAACAAGATGCCATTCGACAGAATTTGACAAAGAGAAACTTAATTGATGGTGGTTGTACATTTCAGCTTAATGTCAGACAAACTTATAAGGCAAGTGAAGGACAATGTCAATATCAAGTCAGAAAACCACTTCATCTGCATGTTCACAACTTGAAGATATTGATGAGGTACAATCCATATGTTCATGTGGTTAGTTATGTGCTTCTTGTTGATCCACTTCAAGTTCCCAACAAATAAGCATTTGATAAGTCAAAATGTTTTGAATACAAGTATTATGTGCTTGGGGGGAACCATTCTGTAGAAGCTCAAAGACAATTGATGGAAGAATATTTTAATAACCCACGTTTTCAAACAATGAAATGTTTGTAGAATTGAGGCTTCTGCGATCCATCATAGTTATAAGAAGAGCTTCGGCGTTAATCACATAAAAAAGACCGAAGCTCTTCTTATAACAATGAAATGTATCATTTATGTTGGTTTATCAGATACAGAAGCAAAGTTAGTGGCATGGGTCATAATTCAGATAATGAATATAGGATGTCTATGACTTTCATCCAAAGGGTTAGATTTATTGATAGTAAATTTCAAGAAAAATGTGGTGGGGATAGGATAAATGTTACTGTAGATTTCCAAAAGGAATGTTGTATGGACATAGGCTATCAAATTGAAGAGAAAACCAATTCAAAAGGTAGAAAAAACAACAAAATTAGTGATTTATTCAGAAGCGTTGATAACATTTTCCAATTGGCATTTAGAGCTGGAGATGTTTGGAAGTTGATTGATGAGATTTTTAGCATGTGGGAAAACATTGGCATTAAAAACCAGAAGGTCAAAAAGTCTAAGCCATTGATATGCAGCAGCAGTAAATCAGCTCCTGAAATGAAGCAGCTTTCAGAAGATATGACTATCACACCTTGGAGAGCAATGCAAGGAGTGAAAGATGAAAAAATTGTCAAAACAATATTATCTTGTGTGAGGTCAGGGGAATTATCATTGGAGGAAATGTCTGAGGAATTTCAAAAGTAAGTTTGTCGAATTATTTTTATTTATTTCTAGATTATAATTTTCTTTTAAAGAAAACATGTTGTTCTTGGTAGTATTTGTTATACATATCATTATATTAACTTTTTGTTACTTTATCTATGCATTCACACAGTTTACATGAAAATTCAAGAACGAATGGTTAAATTGTTGAATGAAGATAGTTGAGATGATGTTGTACGCAACTATCCAGATTCAAGTTCTACATCAACATTAAAAGCTTTTTATCTTGCATTTAAAAAGGTATCTTGATTTATACATTCATTTTTATTCATCTGTGTACTATTTTTAATTTATAACTTACACATATATTTGTTTATTTTATAGAGAATGAAGAATGATGATAATAGAGCACCAGATAGTTTCAGAACCTTTATTGAAAAAATAAAGATCGAAAGACTGAGGAAGCAACGTATTAAGAATGTTGAACTTGATCCAACTCTTACTCATTTCGTTGGGAATGGGCTAGACACTATTCAATATCAAGTAATACAAGGCGACTGTGAAGACATTGTTAAACTCATACCTAAAAGAGATTATGCCCTAGTTATTGTAGATATTCCCCATGGTTTCAATATTCCAAACATTGACTAGAATAGTGACCCTTATACTTATCAAGCTCTTATTAAAGTGGTTGCGGGATTTGTAGAAGTCACGTCATCACCATTATGGAGATTTGTGATATTTTATTCAGACACATAATTGGCAATGATAATGTCAAGCTTCAAGGGGAGAACAAATTCAAGGATGCAGCTTACATGGTAAGACATTTAAAATGTATATTTGATTAATGTTGAAAAATTCATTTATGTACAAGTTAATTGAACTTTTGCTATTTCATGTTACAGGCAAAAGTCAAATCTTCTTAACCATGAAGATCAACAATTTATAAATGATTTTCAGTTCATTCATATTGATAGTTGGGCAAAAGATGATAGCTATATGTCTATGATTTTTAATCGGGTAGACGGAAAGAGTCATAGCCAAAAACTGACTTATGATGTTGTTGTGAGAAAACTAACATATGAAGATAAAAAAGCAAAATGATAGATAGTTAACCTTTATCAAAAACCACAATTATTGATTAATTAACTTATAGACATATGTTCAAATGAAGGAGATTGGGTTCTGGATTTATTTTCTAGCCCAGGTAAGTTTTATTATATGGAATTGAATTTCAATATGTTATTTTTTTAATTAATATGTCATTGTACTAATTTACTTCATTATTTCTTTTGTGCTTGATAATTAGGTACAACACTAGCATGTTGTCTTCAAAAAGGAAATAAATTGCATTGCAATTGAAAAAAAATCCAACACAGTGCAATTTCATTCAACAAAAAACTAATGCTCTTCAATTTCTCCCAGATGCAATGCAAGAAATTGGGTTGAAGAAATGGGACTTTAGTGAATCCCGTGTGGCAAAAAAGGCAAAGGAACTCCAACCACCATTACATGGAATGTTTGAAAAGACATACATTGGGAGATTCGCAGACATCAAAAATTCATTAGAAGAGGAAAATGAGCAAAAGGAAGCAGAAAATATTGTAGAAGAAGACAATGATGAAACTCTAGAAGACGAAGAGTTTGGATTACGTGACATTGTTGATTATATTTAAGTTATGCTTGGAAATTAAACTCATTTTTTGTAACTATTAAGTAGTTATACTTGTAATGTTTTGACTTTGACATTTTATGAGAAGAATAAACATTCAATTAAGGTTGTTATGCATTCAATATTTGTAATATGTGATTTTCGCATTAATTTTTATGTTAATCATTATTTTTTGAAAAAAAAATGATTATTATTATTTTTTTGATATTGAATTCATAAAAAAAAAACTATTATTTAACTGTTTTTAGTTAAAATTTTCGTATAAAAATTGTGATTTTGACATGTCAATTCTAACAAAAAATTATCTAAACGTATAGTTTTTTAGTTATATTTGTGTTAAAAATGGCTATTTTTATGTCCATTGTTAAAAAATATTGTTTTTTAGAAACAATTATTTCATGTGGATTGAAAAATTAATTAACGATGTATAAATATTTAGAATATTGAAAATTCAAAATATCGACCTTCTAATTTAAAAATGTAAAACAATAAAAACCTCACTACAAAAAAATTAAAATTAAAATAAAAAACAAGAAAATATGAAGAAAACGACCACTTCAAAAATTATTAAATTTGCAAAATAATTATTTACATTTCATACATTAGAAAATTTAAAGTCAAAAAATAGGTCTTTTAAAAAAAGGGTCTGATGCAGAATTCCCACTTTTTAAAATCAATATGAAAATCACTACCATTCTAAAACGTAATGTACATAAAAAAAATTAAAGTGCCAAAAAATATGCTCTAAAAAAAACATGTGTGTTTTGCATCACCCCTTTCAAAATCAGGTCACTTTTTTGCATTCTCTACGAAACGGGTAACATCATCAGTTCCCGTTTCAAAGTTTACATTGTTATAAAAGAAAGTATTTACCATGTCATTTTTACCATTTACTATTTACCATTCAGTTTTGTGCTCTGGGATAGTTTTTTACCTCAAACTTCAGCTGGTGATTGCGAGAGATTCAGTGGACCATTTCTCATGTCCTTTGGACCAAGTAGGAGATCTACCCCTCCTCTTTCTTTTCATGTCATTCTTTTACTGTTTCATAAAAGTTTTAAGATTTTTTGGGGCATCTGGGGTTATATTTTTTCGCCCTAGGATTAGCGCAGGCTTACATGTCAAAAAATGCACTAAACAACACTCAGATAAAAGGGTGCCTACTCTGCAGTGCACTATCTCCTTGCCTGGGCTACGATGGGCGAGTTTCCCAAACTTGTTTCACCTGTTTGCTCCAAAATTTGTCCTATTTTTTGCATGGAAAGGATCCTAATTAAGCTTATGGTTTGATTTTTGGTCTTCATTGGATCAAAATGTCCATTACTTGGCGAGAAAGAGAGCATGAAGAACAAGACATGATTTCCCTAAATAATCCGGGTACAGTTGAGGCCCTCAAAAACTGTGGGTTACTTAAATAATTCAGGTTGTCTGGAATGAGGCAACAAATAGAACTATTGCAATTCCTAGTTCATGCATGGATCTGGTAGATCAGGATTTTCACATACAGGACAAAGTGATCCCTATTATGATTGATGATGTTTTCTTTCTTACCAGGTTGTCGAGGTGAGGTGCCCCCATCTCACTTTCACGATTTGACCATGGAGGTGAATCAATGAGGGATTACATTCGACAGTTTTGTCAGCAATGTACACAGCCTAGCAAGGATGGGAAAATAAACATCAGGGATGTAAGTGATTTGCCTTTTAGAACTATCCTTTTCGCTATCACAAATTTGGCTCGCAATGTGAAACTTCATCTGGCAAATAGATCATATATGAAATATGCACTAGAGTGTCTTGAGTCGAAAGTATTCAATTGGTGTGAGGTCATGCTTTCTTCACTAAAAGAACAAATGACAAAGGTAAAAAGTGGTAAGATGAATAATTTTAGCTATGGTTCAACCTTAATCACTTTCTCCTTAGAAAGAATTCCATTGATGCAAACACAGCATGTAATACTAGGTGTAGCTAGTCTTAGAGATCCACAGATGCAGAGATGGGTCGAATTCATGGCTAGACATGAGGGTCAATCTGTTATCGCTCAGAAGTCTTCCCTAGAAGTTATAAAAGAAGGAATAATCTGGTGTAACCATAAACCAATCTTTTATACCCAGGTTCTAGCCAACCTAAGTCCAAAGAGGGCTCTCTCTTTATAATTTAACTTTTTTTGAGTAGGATTTCAGGCTAGTTCTTAATGCTCATGATGTTTTGATTTTGATTGAATGGTGGATTTAAGAGAAAAGATGGGTAGAACAAGTATTCAGGCCATTGGGCTATGGAGTCAATGAAAGAGTGGCTAAACTGGATCAGATTAATTACTAAAGGAGGAGTTCACAGGGTAGGCTAGCACAGCTAAAGCAAATCTACAAGTTCAAATGGATGAGGTAGTCCTAACCAAGGCAAGAGGGAGATGAGGAATCCTTAAACTGGGATCAAGAAGAATAACAGAAGGAGATTAGTAGCAAAGGGAAACTAAGAATCCTTTACTATGGACCTAAGGGGGGAAACTACGGAAGTAAGGGAGCAATTAAGAATTCCCAGACCAAGATAGTTTAGTAGAAAATAATGAGAAAGTAAACAATCAAGACAGAGAGCTTTAAAGCTAATTTTGAAATATTTTTCTTTGTTTACTATATAGATTTCATAGAGAAAACATGTCATAACATGACGAGAAAACAATAATTAAACATGAAGAGATAATACTTATTTGGTTCCAACTGTGCACAAGAATCCAATGAAATGTCTTTAGCTTTATTTCATGACCTAGTAAAACTAGTCCAGTCTTGAATACAATAGCTCCTTAGCTTGATGTGAAATGTTTGCAGAAATTTATTTTAATCCACCCTAATTACTTCGAACTATGAAGTATTTATACAAAAAATGTTACAAAATATCTCATAACAATATGAGAATTAATCTAGGAAATCAAAAAATATCTTCACATGAATATAGAAATAGATGGACAACTACCTACTTGTTGTCCCTTTTATTATGATTGTGTTGGCTGTTGTAATTGGTATTTGACTCTTTCAGTTGCTTAATATCTATGTGATGGAATCACTGAGTGTCTTCAACCTACTAATACTCTTTACTTGCTATATTTTAACCATGTTTCATCTGTTTTACCTGGCTGTCATATGGGATTTGTTGCAATAACTTTTATAGTAAATCCATCAAGTTTGTCCACTAGTCACCTTCAGGTAATTTCATCCTTATCACCTTTCTATATACCTCATCATCTTTGGTGTATTTGGAAAAATATACCTGTTGACAAATAGGTGCTTTACCTCATGCTCTAGGAAAAGCAAATTTTCCAAATTATCATACAATACATTTCCTGTGGGAAGAGATTTTACCCTTGAAGTACTAGCTTCGTTGCTCGCCAACTTGTTCAGTCTTTTAATGTAGTCATCTTGAGCCATAAGCTTGTCATTAATTACCATTGGACTGGGAAGGCCCTTTTCCCTTAGAATACCAAACTTGGCCATGAATCTATCTATACCAGCTTGGATACTTTGGCACCTCTTCTCAAGATTGAGCATAAGGTTCCCTTTGGTGAGAAACTTCTTGATTTTGATGATGGTGGCTATCCTATCTTCTATGCCAAGTTCATCCAACTAATACCTGTTTTTGCTGTTCAAGAGTGTTATCAGTTGGTTGGCTTCCTCAGGTTTGTCTCCTAACTCTTCTCTTATCTTGTGAATGGCTTCGGTGGCCACTTTCACCAGTTTAGTTTGCTTAAAAAATATTTGAATTGATGGCCAAACATCATTGAAAAAGTCAATGATGTTGGCCCAGAGCATTTCCTTTAAATCTCGTAGTGGTTGTTGCAGTGTTAAGTCCTTTTTAAGGACTTTAATCCTCTCACCCATTCTTTGAATTTGTTGGGTTTCTTCTTTCTGTTGTATCTGTGCAAGTTTGCAATCAGTTTCCAAACTAGACACTTTTTCTAAGTTTTCTGAGCTCAGTAGCCTGGATTGTCATTTCTTCCATGGCTTTTACTAATTCAGCTATTTTCTCTATGAAAGTACCTATGCTTGTAGATGCACTTGTGCCAGCTAAATAACCTGTGACTTGTATGGTTGTAGCTGGGGGAATGGTTGGTGCTAAGGAAGAAGCCAATGTGGAGGGCACTGTTGTAGAGACTGTAGGAATGATAGTCTGAGGAGTGGTGTTGAACTCACTCTGTCTAGACTGAACCAAGTTATCCAGCTCTTTCTCTATTTCTTTTAGTTGATCATTCAGCTTGAGGACTAGGTCCATAAGCTCTTCCTCCTTCCGAGTTTCTTATACTTCAGCTGTTTGTGGATGATCCAAAGGAGGAATTTTGAGCTGCCTTTTCAATGAAGCTATGTCACCATTTTTCTTGTTAATTAGATTTTTTGCAGCCTTGACAGCCTTGGGATCATGCCCTAGCTCTATGATTAAGTCCTCTAAGGACTTTATCCTGGTATCGTTGGCCTCTAAAGAGGCCTTCTCTAGCTAGAATTGCACTGACATTTTAGTCAACGAATTTTGGAGTTGATGTGCTGCCATGGCATTGCTGGTCAATGTAGAATAGACCATCTCCCCCGTCTATTTATGTAATTCTATTTGGTCGATAGGATGAATATGCTTCTCCAACACCTCAAAATTAATCTTCAAATAATGTGCTATAGACCTGGGTTGCTGTGTGGTAGGCTTCATGAAACTCATTTGCATCTTACCTTCTTTTATGTGAAAGGCTAACATTAGCCTTGATTGATTTGTGGGAGCCATTTTAAGGTAGTGTGAATAACAATGGGCTTTCAATCTTTCATTTCTGGCCTTTATTTCTTTGTATTTCTCTTTAATGTCCTGGTTTCGGCCTATTGGAGCCCTGAATTAGGATACTTCCACACTCTATTGTCTCTCTAACATTTGAGCCTGTGAAGTCGAAGGTTCTTCTGTACCTCCTGAGGGAGTGGTCTACCTACTTTCTGCTCTTCTTGCACCTGTAGTTCCAGTTGTTTCCTCTGTGAACTCTTGTTCTAAAAAATGATTCAACCTTTGCCTCTTGACATAAGACTGTGCAACAAATCTACTAGAAGGAGTGGCCTCCTCTCTATCTCTTTTGGGATTCTTCTCCACATTTAGAGGAGTCTGTACAACAGGAGGATTACTCATGTTGTGTTTTGGCTGATCCAGCTCTTCTAATATCTCTGGTTGCTCTGATTCTTCCTGCTCTTGAGGTCCTTCTTTTGTTGGTGGCTCACTGTGTTCCTATGTGTCCCTTTGGGATTGGGATTCTCCTAGCACCTGTACAAAGGAATCTTCATCAAGTCTTCTTTCTAAATCAATCAACACATTATGAACAACAACTTTTGTGCTATCTCGGTCAACTAAAGTGTTCTCCACCCATTCTAGTTGATTTTCATATTGTTCTATTTCAGGAATTCTATGGTGGATATAGGGAGATAATTTGTTCTTTTGTCTTTTGTTGTAGATGAAATCTAAAGGGTCATATCTCCATATGAAGCTTTGTTTCAGTTTCAGTCTCTGCAAGATTTCTTCTGCTTCCTTTCCTACTTCCCTACTGTTTCATATAAAGGGGCCAAACTGGTATTTTATTCTGAGATGAGCTTTCTTCTTTTCCTTCACAAAATGTACCTCATCTGAATTAATCATTTTCCTGTAGTATTCCAGAGAAAACAATCTCATGGGGAGGTATCTTGGCAGTTTGTAGGGTGCTAGTTCACAGCCATATATCCTGATTTCAATGTGATTTTGGTACAAGTACCAATCTCCCACTCTATATTTTTTGGACAACATAGTTACCATTGGGTGCAAAAAGAGATATATGAAATCAGTATAGCTATATGGAGAGTTAAATTGATGGATTAGTGAAGTCCAGAAGACCACTGATCTAGGGTTGCCTCTGGTACCAAGCTTTTGGAGTGTGAATGGGAATTTATCAGCTTGATAGTACAAGAAAAGATGATATAAAACTGATGAATATTTGAACACTCTTTCATTTTCCATCCTCATGAATTAATCATGCATCTTATCTGCACTGTACTTAGCATAGTCAAACATGATGGTAGGGGGTTGTCCAGGAGTGTAAATGGACATGAAAGCTATGATAATCTCATCAACAATTTTACTTGTAATCTGGCCTAACACACTGGATATCGTTTCTATGATGTCTCGGCCAAGACCAGAGAATATGGTCCACATGTATGGGGGAGGGTCCTTTGGAATGTATTGCTCTTCCTTAATGAAGGTCTAGAATAACTGAGCAAGTTTGATGGAGGTGAGAGTAGGGAATCTATTAATCAGGTCTCCAATAGAAAAGGGAGTCAAGTTTTGGCTTGGTTGCCACTGCAACATTTCATTTATGGATTCAGCAGTGATGGTAAATAGTATAGTCTGGTCAGAAGTCATCACTATTCTTTGGATGGGATTATAGTTCATATGGAAATAGTGGACAATCTCAGGGAAGATATGAACTTTGGAGAATTGGTAATTGGGCAAGCCTGATTCCCAAAGACGTATTTTGTCTGCATGGTTCAAGTACTGATCTCTATGCCTGCAATATAGTTTCAGTGGGGATTCTTGGACAGAAGTATCAATAATCTGAAAGTCTTTATCTGCTAAGGGGATGTGGCCTAAGTCCCTATGGGGAGTAGAAATTAATAGGACATTCAATGCAACTAGGGCAGCCATCCTTGGTTCTTGTGGATTCAAGGATGGGGGTGAAGGTTTTCTGTGGTATTTAGGGCAAATTGGGTTAATTCAAAGTAGTCTTGAGGTGAGTGAACAATTCTCCTACTTAATTACTTAATAATTTGAAGCAATTAAGTAATAATTTTGGGAATGGGATAGGGTTTCTTGGCAAATTTGAGTAAATACCTGGTTTTGGACCTGAACGAGGTTGATGGATGAATGTGCATAGTTGGAGGAGGTATAGGTGACTGAAGAGTGAACTGGGAGTTCAACAACGTCTACAAGTTGGAGGTTCAACGTGGGTTGGCAGTTGTACGTTCTCTGAAACTTGTATGGATGTCTAATTGCGATAGAACAAAAAATAATGAGTTTTTTAGTTTTCATTGCGAAGTCAACTGCTTGGCGGGCTTTCATGACATGTACGTTTGGATTTTAGTGGGAGATGGGACGTTTGTTTGTCGTCTAGCAAAAGGCAGTAAGCGGATTTAGATCGCACTGCTTTTGGGATGGAGTGGCTTCGGAGGGAGGACGCCCGATGCCACTCATCGAGCACCACATAGCAGCAGGGTGAATAGTGAAACCACCCATATTGGGTGGGTAAAGGTCGGCCTTCGAAGGCCACCCGACATGATCGTCAACTATTGGATCAAATGGGCCTTGATCGTACAGTGATCGGAGCAGGGATTTCACATGAAGTTTAATGAACGGGCCCGGAGGAGGTTTAATCATGGAGGGGTTAATTAATCAAGGTTTATGGAGGTTAATGGCATCGGGGATGATTTCATTGGTAGGGGTCAATTATTAATTAACTGCGAATCAGTTAATTAATCTCTTTTATTTGGTGGAATATTTTAGTTCTTAATTAGCTGTTGATCGACTAATTAACCCATTATCCATTATATTCAATAAAGTTTATTTTTCAAACTTTGGGGTGGGTTATTAATATTAAGGGGTTTTTAATAAATACATAGGGAAAGGGTTATTTTCTTGGGAGTTTAATATAAATAAAGTCAAAAGTTAATATGAAAATGGCAGAGAATGCTTTTAGTGCTAAGTGTAAAATGAATTCCTTTGTAATTTGTTTTTTTATTTTCACATACAAAACATAAAAACTTAGGCTAAGCATAAGTTATGGGTTTTTGATGTGGAATGAGATATGTATGGGGGGAACAAATACTTTTCCTAGGAAAATGTAGTTTAACCTTAGGAAAAGGGTTTTATTAGGGAAAATGAATTTATTTGGGAATATGAGTGAATTATGGAGGGGTTGAATGCTTATGAGGGGACCTTTAGCACTTAGGACCTATAAGTTATTGGGTCGAGGGTCCGGTCCCTTTAGAAGTCAGAGAAATGATCTAAGCCCCTTTAACTTAAGATTCCAGGTACTTTAAGACTTTCCTTGGAAATTAGTTAAGTGAAAAATGTAATGGATGAGGGAAGTTAATCTATTGACTTAGTGTGCTTTGGTAAATGCTTAATTTTCATCCATACTTAGAAATTTGATGATGAAAGTAAATGATATGATCTTATTTAATCAATTATCTCAATTCTGCAACCATTCAACTACTTACCCACGTACTCACCCTATCATTTTTTCTTCTCTTTATTAGGGTGCACTTAAGCTGACAAACCCTTTATCAAAACTTTTCTTTTCTTTTACAAGAGAAATCCATCTAAGTATAACCTTATTACATCCAAGGGCTTAGATTAAACTGTTGAGCTCCTTTTATTTACTCTACCTTTCTACTTATCTTCCAAGATTAAACAATTTGGTCAGATTTTATTCTCTATCTCTAAGCATAAAATTGAAAACATGAAATAGTCAAGTTTAAACATTTTGACCATCCATGGATTGTGGCAAAGGTAACAAGTTGCACACAATCTTTTATTCTGCATCAAAAGTAAATAGTAGTGGAATTTTGACTTGCACACTTTCATGGTCTTTTTTCTTTCTTGGGGTTCATTTTTTCATCTTTTTTGACCTTTTTTATTCTTTTTGTCCTTTTATTTTTCTTTTAGGACATACCCTCTTTACATTTTTTAATTTTTTAATTTTATTTTTGGAATATGGAAAAAATTTACAGAAAGCAAAGGCATGTACATATTACATATTTGACCTCAGCCATTCAAAAATTATGACACCTATTGGTATAGAAACATAATAGTGGCTCCACTTGGGGATGGCATTTCCTAGTGAAATGTCAATAACTAGTAGATCAATGGCCTTCTGAGTTACTGTGATCTTACTCTGCAACCTGTTCCCTTTTAATTTGCTGCATTATTGATATTTATGACATTGAAACTTTTGAAGCTTAGGGCCTTGTCTTCGGGCTTCAACTCCAAAATTACCATCCAATCAACACTAAACTTTTGAAGAATAAAATATGTACAAGTAATTAGTGAAATTAGTGACTGGGATCTATGTAGTGCTTAAGAATTCAACCATTAATTGATTCTCCTTCTCCTTCTATACCATCCAATTCTTTGAGGAAAAAAGCATTATTACCCCTGAAAGCATAAATGATGTAAGGGCTTTTCCATAGGAAGTCGAACTTCCCATGTTTACCTTTGTCCTCCCTTCTTGAGTCCCATTTCAAAACTTTATCTCCTAGATAGAAATCTTTTGCCTTATCTCTCTTGTCAAAAGCTTTTTTGATTTTCTCCTGCACAACTTGGGATATTACATACACTTCTACCCTGGTCTGCTGTAAGTGAATCATCTGGTTGATCCTCCTTTGAATAGCATTAGGTTCAACCTGTACTTCTTGGAGCAATTTCATCACTGGTGTTCTCAAGGAAGATTGGAAAACAACTTCCATTCCATAGACTAGTTGATAAGGACTGATGCCAATGGATTTCTTTGTGGTTAGCCTATCTGTCCACAAGGCATTTACTAGCTTCTTGTTCCAAGTTTTCTTGTTATCTTCCAACAGTTTTTTGATGATGTTCACTAAGCTCTTGTTGGAAGATTTTGCTAGTCCATTTCCTTGGGGATAGTAGGTTGTGGAGTGACCCAGGGTTATGTGATATTTTTTGTAGAAATCAATCATCCTCTTTGATTTGAAATTTGTTGCATTGTCTGTGATGATCTTGGTTGGGTAAACAAATCTAAACATAATGTTGACCTCAAGGAAACCTATTATGACAGTATCAGTGGCTTATCTTGAGGGTATGGATTCTATCCACTTGGTAAAATAATCTGTAGTAGTCAAGATCCATCTATGTTGGGCAGAGGAAGGGAGGTGAATTTCACCAATGAAGTCAAGACCCCATTGTTGAAATGGCACTTCTGTAGATATTGGTTTCAAAGGTAATGGTAATAGTTTTCTTTTTCCTTCGAAAATCTGACATTTGTGACATGAGGTTACAAATTTATTTACATCAGGAAATAGAGTGGGTCAGTAAAAACCAGCTCTTAAGATCTTATCAGTTGTGGTCTTTCAATAAAGATGTCCCCCACAGTCACCTGCATGAAATTCTTGTAATATTTTGTCATATTCTTCCTTTAACAAACAATTAAGAAGGATGCCTTCATGATTTTTCCAAAATAAAGCATTGTCAATTATGCAAAACTTTAAAGATTTCATTTTTAAGAACCTTGTTTTAGTCCTGGATAACTCTAGAGGAGCTTGAAGATTTTGTAAAACATATATAATGTCAGCATACCATGGTGAATCAATAAAGGCTTGGTTGATTTGTGGAGTCACCATCTCCTCTTTGTTATCCAATTCTGTAATGAAATTTATGTCTAGGGCTTGACAATTCAATTCAGCCATGAGCTTGGCTAAACTTTGGCCTTTGATCGATTTTGTAGGTTTAATTTCTAGGTCATATTCTAATATGGTAGCTATTCACTTCCCTCTCTTTCCATCTGGTCCATCTTGTGTTAGGATGTCCTTGACTACAGCATTGGGAACATAAGCTACTATATGAGAATACAAGATATAAACTCTGCAATCTTTAATAGCTTTGACTAGAACAAAAGCTTGCTTTCCATTATATCATACTTTAAAGGTGCATCCCTCATGGATTTGCTAAATAAGGCTATTGGTTGTTCAAAACCCTGATCATTTTTCTGTAGTAGGACTGCAGCAATGGTATGTTCTGAGGCGAAAGAAAATATGACAAAATCCCTATCAAACATTGGACTGATGAGAACCAGCGTTTGTGTTAAGGCTAGATTTATATCTTCGAAAGACCTTTTAGCCTCAAGTGTCCATTTAATAGCCGAATCTTTCTTTAACATGATGTTTAGTAATCTAATTGGTTCAGATAAGTTAGAGATAAATCTTCTCAAAAAGTTTATTTTACCTAAAAAATATTGTAGTTCTTTGATGTTCCTGGGATGTGGTATCTGCAAAATGGCTTCAATTCTTACTTGTTCAATCTTGATACCTTCTTTGGAGATTATGTGGCCTAGTAATTTTCCCTCTTCCAACCCAAATAAAGACTTTTTAGGATTTAGAGAAATTCCATACATCCTGCACTTGGTGAAGACCTGCCTAAGGTGATCCAAGTGTTGCTGATTTGATTTAGAGAATAATGTGATGTCATCTAGGTATATTACCAGGAAGTCATGGATTTCTTTAGCAAAGGCTATGTCCATTACTCTTTGAAAGGTGGCCCCTACCTTTTTTAGCCCAAAAGGAATTTTCACATACATGAAAGTGCCTCATGGAGTAGTGAATGTAGTTTTTGCCCGATCATCTGGGTGGACTAAAATCTGATTATAACCAGAAAACCCATCTAGCAGCGAGATTCTGGTTGAACCTACTACCCTCTGTAATATGTGGTCCATTTTAGGAAGAGGGTAGTTATCTTTGAGTGACACTTTATTTAGATTCCTAAGGTCAAGACACAGTCTAATTTCGCCAATTTTCTTTCTTGTAGGTACCAAATTAGAAACCCAATCTGAGAATCTAATTTGTGCAATGATCTTGGCTTCATAACTCCTTTTGATTTCCTTTTCAATAGAAGGCAATGGAATGGGATTAATCCTTCTAAGTTTCTGTCTAAAAGGCTTCTGGTTTTTGTTTAAGGGAATGGTGTGTTGTATTATGTTGGTATCATAGGACTTAAAGTCCTCATAATTCCAGGCAAAAACATCATGGAATTCCTTTAACAGTTTTATGTATTTCACTTTTTCAGTAGGAGTTAAAGACTTTGAAAGTTTTATCATTTTGGGATCTTCTTCAGAACCTATGTTACACTCGATGTCTAATTTCAAGGGTTCCATTTTTGGCTTTCTAGGGACATCGTTTGAATCAAACAAGTCTTCTAAAGGAGTTAATCCTTTGGGCAAAAAATTGTCTTTAAGATTGATGACTTCAAATTCTTCATCTACTGCTTCATCAATTTCAATTTGTTTTAGGTTTTGAATATCTGATTTTGTAAACTTTGTGGGATGGAATCTATCTATCCCTTCATCTTCTACTTTGTTAATTTCTACATTTCCAGTATGATCAAATCTAATGTTATGTCTGTATCTATTTTGCTATTTACTAATTCATCATCTAAAGTTAGAAAATTGTTAATTTTCTGGTCATCATTGAACACTTGCCAGTTCTTTAAGTTATTTGGAATAGAAGGTCTGTGCCTAACCTCCACAGTGTACAGATAATTAGGTTGAAGAGATAACTTACAAGTACTGGCAAACATGGCTAAGCTGTGAGCTTGCATACTGTGTTTTCTTGGAATAACAACAAGCTTGGTTTCTAAAAATGTATTTAGTATTTCTACAAATTTTCCTCTATAAAATCCTAACCTAGGATCCCTATTCATATAAACAACATTAATTTGTTTTATTACCAACTCAGAATCTCCCATAATAGAGACTCTTATGGCTCCCAACCTTTTGACCAATTTGAGACCTAACAGAAGTGCTTCGTATGTGGCCATTTTTTTTGTACATTTAAAGTTCAATCTATAGGCATGACCCTCTAAATGATCATTTTCTAAGTTATAAATCCATACACTTGCTCTTGCACCTAGTTTGTTTACTGACCCATGGAATTCAAGATGCCATAGAATTTCATCTTCATAATTCTTACTGTCTAGGGGAAAAAAATCTTCTTTGACTAATGTATCTTGGTCACCTTTGTTATTTGAAATTTCTTGAATTTGGACACTTTGATCTTCTTTTAGTACTGCAATTTCTTTTGGTTCTGATATTATGCTATTTGAAGTGTCTTCTTGGTTAGATTCAACATTGTAAAGAATGAAAGAATCAATATCCGAATGCATTAAATATATAGGAAAGTTTTGAGGTCTCTTCTGGGTACTCACTACATACTTCATCAGAGTCTATCTATACAGTTTTATAGGATGCCCAAAGACTGATATGGTAGCATACGACATGTCAAGTTGTAGAGATCCTTGGAGTTTGGCACCCCACAACTTAGACAGCAGCATGCCATATTTAGGTGGTATATCAGCAACAACTATGTCCATAAGAATGGTCTTAGTAGGGTACTGCACTAGGGAAACACACAGGTCTTTTATAAGTCCTAGGCACTTAACTTGACTTGAATCAAATGAGAACAGGTCCTTGTAAGGCCTAGTGATATCCAAGTTTAGCTTCTCCATAACAGACTTAGGCATAAGATTGTGTGAAGCCCCAAAGTCTAGCATGGCATTATGTAGGATTTTATCGTCAATGTTGAGGCTAATGTAGAAGGGTGGTATCCCTCCTTCCATTGCTTTTCCATTTACATCAGGACCGAAAATTAACTCAGGCTGATTATCAAATAAGTTAACAAAGTCCTCATTCTCAACAAAGTTTAAATATTCACTTATTTGAGATTTGTAAGTTTCATGTTTAATTAGTTCTGTTAAAGGAACTGTGATTTTAAGTTTGGCCACCTCTGCTCCCAAATTGAAAGGCAAAGGGGTTTTGTCTCTTTGAACATTTGAAACCTTAACAATAGGGTTAGGAGTAGTTTTTTCTTCTTTTTCAATGTTTGAAGTATTTTTCATTGGATTTTCTAATATAATTTCTAGAGCCTATTCCACCATTTCCTTGAAGGGAACAGAAGTGGAAGGTTGCTCATTAGAAGGTTGGTCACTGGTTACATCTTCAATGGTGGGACTGGGAGGGTTCTAATTTGATCTAGATAGGATTTGGAGAGTTTTTGTAACTAGAACTCCTTTAAGTTTCTTAGGTTGATTAGTTGCTACTTTCTTGTTTTGGTTAGGAACATCAATGTTCTTTTTGCTCCTCAAATTGTATTATTTATGCACTTCGAAGATAGCAGAATCATACCTTTGCTTGGAGTTGAAATATTCTCTAGTTTGGGTCTATAACTATTGTAGCATGTATAATTCTTGGTCATCCTAAGTCTGAAAGACCATTTCCTCATCATTTAACCCAATCAACTTAATTTGGGTGTCTAGCTCAGGGTCTTCTTGATGGGAAGTTTCAACAGAATTTTCTTGGAAAGGAGGTCTAATGTTCTGATCAGGCCCATTTTTACCAGTATTTTGGTTCTGGTTCTTCCTAAAGTTTGGATTCCTTACTGGAGGTGCTTGTTGGTTATCCCTGTGAGATTTCCTTTCAATGAATTCTATCCTATCCATCAATTTTTCCATTCTATTAGCTAAAGCATCCATTTTTTGAGCAAAGGGTGTAGTTTCATCTTTCAGTGGTGTTCTCCTTTCATTTCTAACCCTAGCTCTTTTGGATAGTAGATTAGCTTCTACACTAATTGCTACACTTTGAATATCTTCTAGGGTTGGGGGATTCCTTTCTCTGAGTTGAAAAGCCATGTCAATGTCAAACCCATCTGGAAACTTTATCAGGGCTAAGCCAAGTGGAGGCCTAAGGTCGAGTGGTATTGTGTTATATACATTACTAAATCTAGTATAGTAGGCCTGAACGGTTTCGTTTGGTCCCATCTTTAAGTTTTCATATTCAAAAAGAATTTGAAGAGGGTTCTTTTTCTTCTACCACCTATTTAAAAATTGCTGGTAAAAAACTTCTACACTATCTATATTATTAGGAGGCAGAGATCTAAACCATGTTCTCACTTCTCCAGCTAGAGTTTGGGTAAAAATTTTCATTTGGACATCTCCTATGTCAACTTCATGCAGTTCAAAATAATCTGTCATTTTTCTTGTGTGTTGATGTGCTATGTAGGATCCAGTGCCATCAAATAGGAAAATTTTACTCTGGTAGTCTGCTGGCAAGACACCTTGAGGATTGGGCATCACAAGAGGGGCATATCTGAGTACCATAGCTCTAATTTGGATAGGATTGAGAACAGGAGTTGGGGTAACAAGGGGATTTGAGACAATAGGGGTACTCGGGGTAACAGGGGTAATGGGTATTTGATGGGTAGTGATAGGCTGATGGGGAAGTGATGGTATGAATGGGGATGAGAAATGAACTTCGGAAATGTGAGGAAATGATGATGAACTGAAAGATGTTGAAGCTGTTTCAGAAATTTCATGGATTCTATCAATATTAAGGGATGACTAAGGGGAATTCAGAAGATACTAATCAATTGACAAGTTTGACCTTTGAGCTTCAAGTTCTGCTATAAATGCTGGGTCTAGAACTGTGTCCTCAAGTGCACTCTTAGACTTGATTCTAAATAGGGAAAGGTCAAAATATTCGTCAAAAGGGAGATCTTCTATGAATACCCACTCACAACGGCAGGAATTGGATCTACATAAAGGTCTTGGGCTTACTGAACTTTCTTGTCTTCTGATTATTCTTGAAATAAGGTTGGGATTGTCAAATATAGGGGGAGGATTTGGATCAAGGTTGACCCTCGTATAATGAGTTCTCCTAGAAGCCATATTTCAAGATTTTTCTAATTATTTTCTCTTTTTATGAATTCTTGAAATAACTTCTAATAACCCTTTAAGAGGCTTAAAATAAAAATTTGAATTTCTCAAAGGTTTATTAAGACTGAGGGTTTTGAATCCCCAGTATGGTCACCACTATGTTATCACTCAAAAGTCTTCCCTAGAAGTTATAAAAGAAGGAATAATCCGAGGTAACCACAAACCAATCTTTTAGACTTGGGTTCTAGCCAACCTAAGTCCAGAGAGGGCTCTCTCTTTATAATTTAACTTTGTTTTGAGTAGGATTTCAGGCTAGTTCTTAATGCTCATGATGTTTTGGTTTTGATTGAATGGTGAATTTAAGAGAACAAATGGGCAGAACAAGTATTCAGGCCATTGGGCTATGGAGTAAATGAAAGAGTGGCTAAACTGGCTCATATTAATTACTAAAGGAGGAGTTCACGGGGCAGGCTAGCACATCTAGAGCAAATCTATAGGTTCAAATGGATGAGGTAGTCCTAACAAGGGAAAAAGGGAAATGGAGAATCCTGAAACTAGGATCAAGAGGAAGAACAGAAGGAGATTAGTAGCAAAGGGCAACTAAGAATCCTTTACTATGGACCTAAGGCAGGAAACTATGGAACTAAGGGAGCAATTAAGAATTCCCGGACGAAGATAGTTTAGTAGAAAACGATGAGAAAGTAAGCAGTCAAGACATAGAGCTTTAAAGCTAATTCTGAAATGTTTTTCCTTATTTACTATTCAGATTTCATAGAGAAAACATGTGAATATTCATAACATGACAAGAAAACAATAATTAAACATGAAGAGATAATACTTATTTGGTTCCAAATATGCACAAGAATCCAGTGGAATGCCTTTAGCTTTGTTTCATGACCCAACAAAACCAGTCTAGTCTTGAACACAATAGCTCCTTAGCTTGATATGAAATGTTTGTAGAAATGTATTTTAATCCACCCTAATTACTTCAAACTATGAAGTATTTATACAAAAAATGTTACAAATTATCTCATAACAATATGAGAATTAATCTAGGAAATCAGAAAATATCTTCACATGAAGAAAGAGACAGATGGACAGTTACCTTCTTGTTGTCCCTTTTATTATGATTGTGTTGGCTACTGTAATTTGGATTTTACTCTTTTAGTTGCTTAATATCTATGTGCTGGAATCACTGAGTGTCTTCAACCTACTGATACTCTTTACTTGCTATATTTTAACCATGTTTCATTTGTTTTACCTGGCTGTCATATGGGATTTGTTGCAGTAACTTTTATAGTAAATCCGTCAAGTTTGTCCACCAGTCACCTTCAGGTAATTTCATCCTTATCACCTTTCTATATACCTCATCATCTTTGGTGTATTTGGAAAAATCTGTCTGTTGACAAATAGGTGCTTTACCTCATGCTCTAGGAAAAACAGATTTTCCAAATTATCATATAATACTTTTCCTGTGGGAAGAGCTTTTACCCCTGAAGTACTAGCTTCGTTGTTGGCCAACTTGTTCAGTCTTTCAATGTGGTCATCTTGAGTCATAAGATTTTCATTAATTACCATTGGATTGGGAAGGCCCTTTCCCCTTAGAATACCAAACTTGGCCATGAATCTATCTATATCAGCTTGGATACTTTGGCACCTCTTCTCAAGATTGAGCATAAGGTTCCCTTTGGTGAGAACCTTCTTGATTTTGATGATGGTGGTTGTCCTATCTTCTATGCCAAGTTCATCCAACTGATACCTATTTTTGTTGTTCAAGAGTGTTATCAGTTGGCTTGCTTCCTCAGGTTTGTCTCCTAACTCCTCTTATCTTGTGAATGGATTTGGTGGCCACTTTCACCAGTTCAGTTTGCTTAAAAATTATTTTAATTGATGGCCAAACATCATTGAAAGAGTCAATGATGTTGGCCCAGAGAATTTCCTTTAAATCTCCTAGTGATTGTTCCAGTGTTAAGTCCTTTTCAAGGACTTTAATCCTCTCACCCATACTTTCACTCTTCTAGGTTTCTTCTTTCTGATGTATCTATGAAAGTTTGCAATCAGTTTCCAAACTAGACACTTTTTCTCTAAGTCTTTTGAGCTCAGTAGCCTGGATTGTCATTTCTTCCATGGCTTTTAATAATTCAGTTATTTTCTCTGTAGAAGTACCTATGCTTGTAGATGCACCTATGCCTGCTGAAGTACCTATAACTGGTATGGTTGTAGTTGGTGGAATGGATGGTGCTAATGAAGTAACCAGTCTGGAGGGCACTGCTATAGAGACTGTAGGAATGGCAGTCTGAGGAGTGGTGGCCAACTCACTCTATCTAGACTGAACCAAGTTATCCAGCTCTTTCTCTATTTCTTTTAGTTGATCATTCAACTTGAGGACTAGGTCCATAAGCTCTTCCTCCTTTTGAGTTTCTAATAATTCAGTTGTTTGTGGATGATGTAGAGGACGAATTTTGAGCTGCTTTTTCAATGCAACTAGGTCATCGTTTTTCTTCTTAATTAGCTTTTCTGCAGCCTTGACATCCTTGGAATCATGCCCCAACTCTATGATTAAGTCCTATAAGGAATTTATACTGGTATCATTGGCCTGTGAAGAGGCCTTCCCTAGCTAGAATTGCACTGACATGTTAGTCAATGAATTTTGGATTTGATGCGCTACCATGGCCTTGCTAGTCAATGTAGAATAGACCATCTCCCCGGTTTTTTTGTGTAATTCTATTTGGTCGATAGGATGAATATCCTTCGCCAACACCTCAAAATCAGTCTTCAAATAATCTGCTATAGACCTGGGCTGCTATGTCATAGGCTTCATGAAACTCATGTGCATGTTACCTTCTTTTATGTGAAAGGCTGACATTAGCCTTGTTTGATTTGTGGGAGCTATTTGAAGGTAGTGTGCATAAATTTGGGCCTTCAATCTTTCATTTCTGGCCTTTATTTCTTTGTATTTCTCTTTAATGTCCTGGTTCTGGCCTGTTGGAGCCCTAAATGAGGATACTTCCACGCTCTGTTGTCTCTCTAACATTTGAGCCTGTGAAGTGGAAGGTTCTTGTGTACCTTCTGAGGGAGTGGTTTGCCTGCTTTCTGCTCTTCCTATACCTATAGTTCCAGTTGTTTCCTTTGTGAACTCTTGTTCTAAAAAAGGATTCAACCTTTGCCTCTTGACATAAGTCTGTGCAACAGGTTTGCTAGAAGAAGTGGCCTCCTCTCTATCTCTTTTGATATTCTTCTCCACATTTAGAGGAGTCTGTACAATAGGAGGATTACTCATGATGTGTTCTGGTTGAGCCAGCTCTTTTGATATCTCTAGCTTCTCTGATTCTTCCTGCTCTTTAGGTCCTTCTTCTGCTGGTGGCTCACTATTTTCTTGTGTGTCCCTTTGGGATTGGGATTCTCCTGGCACTTGTACAAAGGAATCTTCATCAATTCTTCTTTCTAAATCAATCAACACATTGTCAACAACAACTTTTGTGCTATCTCAGTTAACTAAAGTGTTCTCCACCCATTCTAGTTGCTTTGCATACTATTCTATTTCAGGAATTCTGTGGTGGATATAGGGAGATAATTTGTTTTTTTGTCTTCTGTTGCAGATGAAATCTAAAGGGCCATATCTCCATATGTAACTTTGTTGCAGTTTCAGTCTCTGTAGGATTTCTTCTGCTTCCTTTCCTACTTCCCTATTGTTGCATATAAAGGGGCCAAGCTAGTATTTTATTCTGAGCTGAGCTTTCTTCTTTGCCTTCACAAAATGTACCTCATCTGAATTAATCATTTTCCTATGGCACTCCAGAGCAAACAATCTCATGGGGAGCTATATTGGCAGTTTGTAAGGTGCTAGTTCACAACCATATATCATGATTTCAGCGTGATTTTGGTACAAGTACCAATCTCCCACTCTATATTGTTTGGACAACTATAGGACCCTCCTGATATCTGCAATGATTCTGGGGGGAGGACTTCTTAACAACATAGTTGCCACTGGGTGCACAAAGAGATCTATGAAATCTGTATAGATATATGGAGAGTCAAATTGATGGATTAATGAAGTCTAGAGGACCAGTGATCTAGGGTTTCCTCTGGTATCAAGATTTTGGAATGTGAATGGGATTTTATCATCTTGATAGTATAGGAAAAGATGATATAAAACTAATGAATATTTGAACACTCTTTCATTTTCCATCCTCATGAATTGATCGTGCATCTTATCTGCAATGTACTTAGCATAGTGAAACATGATGGCAGGGGGTTGTCCAGGAGTGTAAATGGACATGAAAGCTATGATAATCTCATCAACAAATTCACTTGTAGTCTGGCCTAACACATTGGATATCATTTCTATGATGTCTCGGCCAAGATCTGAGAATATGGTCCACATGTATGGGGGAGGGTCCTTTGGAATGTATTTCTCTTCCCTAATGAAGGTCTGGAATAACTGAGTAAGTTTGATGGAGGTGAGAGTAGGGAATCTGTTAAGCAGGTCTCCAATAGAAAGGGGAGTCAGGTTTTGGCTTGGTTGCCACTGTACCATTTAATTTATGGATTCAACAGTGATGTTAAATAGTACAGTCTAGTCAGGAGTCATCACTGCTCTTTGGATGGGATTGTAGTTCATATGGAAATAGTGGACAATCTCAGGGAAGATATGAACTTTGGGGAATTGGTACTTGGGTAGGCCTGATTCCCAAAGACGTATTTTGTCTGCATGGTTCAAGTACTGGTCTCTATGACTGCAATATAGTTTCAGTGGGGATTCTTGGACATAAGTATATTTAATATGAAAGTCTTTATTTATTAAGGGGAGGTGGTCTAAGTCCCTGTGGGGAGTAGAAATTGGTAGGACATTCAATGCAACTAGAGTAGCCACCCTTGGTTCTTGTGGATTCAAGGATGGGGGTGAAGGTTTTCTGTGGTATTTAGGGCAAATTGGGTTAATTCATAGTAGTCTTGAGGTGAGTGAGCAATTCTCCTACTTAATTACTTAATAATTTGAAGCAATTAAGTAATAATTTTGGGAATGGGATAGGGTTTCTTGGCGAATTTGGCTAAATACCTAGTTTTGGCCCTGAACGGGGTTGACGGACGAATGTGCATAGTGGCAAGAGGTATAGGTGACTAATGAGTGAACTAGGAGTTCAACGGCTTCTGCAGGTTGGCAGTTGTACTTTCTCTGCAACTTGTATGGAGGTCTAAGTGTGATAGAACAAAAAATAATGAGTTTTTTAGTTTTATTTGCGAAGTCAACTACTTGGCGGGCTTTGGTGACAAGTACTTTTCGCTTTTAGTGGGAGATGGGACGTTTGTTTGTCGTCTAGCGGAAGGCAATAAGCAGGTTTATATCGCATCTATTTTGGGATGGAGTCGTTTCTGAGGGAGGATACCTGATGCCACTTATAGGGTGCCACGTAGTAGTGGGGTGAATATTGAAACCACCCATATCAGGTGGGTAAAGGTTAGCCTTCAAAGGCCACTCGATATGATCGTCAACTGTCGGATCAAATGGGGCCTGATAGTATGGTGATCAGAGCAGGGATTTGACATGAAGTTTAATGAAGGGGCCCGGAGGAGGTTTAATCATGGTGGGGTTAATTAATCAAGGTTTATGGTGGTTAATGGCGTCGGGGATGATTTCATTGGCGGGGCTCAATTATTAATTAACCGCGGATCGGTTATTTAATCTCTTTTATTTGGTGGAAGGTTTTAGTTCTTAATTAGCGACTGATCGACTAATTAACACATTATTCATGATATTCAATAAAATTTATTTTTCAAACTTCGGGGAAGGATATTAATATTAAGGGGTTTTTAATAAATACATAGGGAAAGGGTTATTTTCTTGGGAGTTTAATATAAATAAAGTCAAAAGTTAATATGAAAATGGCGGAGAATGCTTTTAGTGCTAAGTGTAAAATGAATTCCTTTGTAATTTGTTTTCTCCTTTTCACATAGAAAACATAAAAACTTAGGCTAAGCATAATTTATGGGTTTTTGTTGTGGAATGAGTTATGTGGGGAAGAAACAAATACTTTTCCTGGGCAAAAGTAGTTTAACCTTAGGAAAAGGGTTTTATTAGGGAAAATGAATTTATTTGGGAATATGAGTGAATTATGGAGGGGGTGAATAATTATGAGGGGACCTTTATCACTTAGGACCTATAAGTTATTGGACTGAGGGTCCGGTTCCTCCAGAAGTCAGAGAATTGCTATGAGCCCCTTTAACTTAAGATTTTAGGTACTTTAAGACTTTCCTTGGAAATTAGTTAAGTGAAAAATGTAATGAATGAGGGAAGTTAATCTATTGACTTAGTGTGTTTTGGTAAATGATCAATTTTCATCCATACTTAGAAATTTGATGATGAAGGTAAATGATATGATCTTATCTAATCAATCATCTCAATTCTGCAACCATTCAACTACTTACCCATCTACTCACCCTACCATTTTTTCTTCTCTTTATTAGGGTGCACTTAAGCTAACAAACCCTTTATAAAAAATTTCCTTTTATTTTACAGAGAAATCCATCTAAGTCTAACCTTATTACATCCAAGGGCTCAAATTAAACTATTGAGCTCCTTTTATTTACTCTACCTTTCTACTTATCTGCCAAGATTAAATAGTTTGGTCAGATTTTATTCTCTATCTCTAAGCATAAAATTGAAAACATGAAATAAACAAGTTTAAACATTTTGACCATCCATGGATTGTGGCAAAGGTAACAAGCTACACACAATCTTTTATTCTGCATCAAAAGCAAATAGTAGTGGAATTTTGACTTGCACAATTTCATGGTCTTTTTTCTTTCTTGGGGTTCATTTTTCATCTTTTTTGACCTTTTTTATCTTTTTTGTCGTTTTATTTTTCTTTTAGGACACACCCTCTTTACATTTTTTTTTTTTTTGAATATGGAAAACACTTGCAGAAAGCAAAGGTATGTACATATTATAGATTTGACCTCAGCCATTCAAAAATTATGACACCTATTGGTATAGGAACATAACATAGTCAACAATAATTTTTTCCACTGCATGCTTCAGTTGGCTCGATCGACAACACATTGTCATCAAGGAGCATCCATACTTAGGGATGGATTTTCATGGAGATCCAGATTTGATTTTACCAGTGGACGCTCAATGGGGTGCTATAGGTAATTTGTTTGACCAAAATGTTTTTGATTTTCAAGTTTCTACATGTTTTTGTGTTTTTAATGTTTCCAAGACTAAACTAAAATCATTCTCATGCATGCAGATGTGGGTATTGTTTGACCTATGAGGCACCAATAGGAGACAAGTGGGCAAGCAACGATAAACATCGGGAGAGCGGTTCTCCAGGATTTGGATTTGGTTGAAACCTTGGCAGAGTTGCAGGATCATGTGAAGGGATTAACCCTTGGTATTCTAGATATCTAGATCAAGGAGTTACTTATGAGGCTGCAATGCCATACTATTGGTGTTCTAGGCCGTTGGATGCAGATCTTGCGCATGATAGCTTAGGCTGTGACCTGTTATCATGAGCATCACTAGATCTACTTAGGATGTTTTTGCATGCATTTTGAGTTCTTATGTTATATGACCAAACATGTCTTGGACACAAATTTTGTAAAAAAAATTAAAACATCTATCTATTTTTACTTTCAGAGTTTTTATATATATGACTATATGCAATCCTATTCAACTAATGATGTGAATTGAAAATTTACTTTTACATGTGTCACAAATGTTTGTTTGACACATAATTCGCTAATGAGTTGGTTAATGTGTTAAAGTTTCTGGAAATATGTTGATATTTAATTTACTCAAAATGTCTTTCCAAAAGACGAACTCTAAGGAACATATGAAGAATTGTTGGATTTCAGAGAGTATAAATGTTTGTTAGTTGTAGTACAACGAGTTATGAATCCATCCTAATGATGATTCAGTGGATGCCAAGTGAAATGGCATCAGAGAGAAGTTCGATCAACGCACTATACTCAACGATATTATTCATCAATCAACCGATACAAATCCCTTGAAAACTCACTAACTCGCCACTTGGAGCAAAAATCGCACATGCTGTAGAAGATAGGTTCTGCGTACTATGACTAGCACCATTGGCGTAACCAACAAATGGTTCCAAAGGTTCTGACATCTGTAACAAATGCAAAGCAGATTACATAACCATATAAAAACTCTAAAAGACACACTGACACACACACATGCAATTAAAGTGTATATACAGTGATTTTTACTATGCTCAATTAAGCATAGTAACGTTTGAGATACAACCCATTCCGGGGTTGCAACAATGGAATTCCATCATAATCCACCAACCCGTAGGCACATTTTCCCAAAACACGCTTGACAATATAAGGACCCATCCAAATCGGTTCAAATTGTCCTACTCCTAGTTTATCAGCTTCCTGATCGTAAAGCAATACCAAATCTCCTTCTGAAAAAATGTGAGGCTTGACATTTATGTCATATTGTGCCTTGATTTGTTTCTTATGCTCTTCCTCAACCACTACGGCTTCATGATGGGTTTCATCCATATGGATAAGTTCCAAGAAATGCGCTTCTTCTTCAAAAGTGTTGAGTAATAGGTCAATCGCAAGTTTCAGAGATGAAATTTCACATTGTATCGGCAAGATTGCTTCTAGACCATACACCAATTGAAAGGGTGTGAATCCAGTTGCATTTCTCACTGAGGTTCAATATGCTCACAAGGTAGAGTACATGTTTATATGCTAGTTTCGTTTATGAACCCCTATTATTATTTGAAGCATTCGCTTCAGGACTTTGTTAATGACCCCAAGTTGTCCATTCGCTTACAGATAATAAGGAGTAGAACTATCATGTGAAAGTCCTAACTTAGTAGTTAACTTAACCATCATGTAATTATGAAAATGTGACCCGTGATCTATAACTATAGCCTGTGGTACACCAAACCAAGCAACCACGTGGTTGAGAAAGAAAAGAGCAGTCGTTTCGCCACTATTGTTTAATGTTGGCATCACCTCGGCCCATTTAGTAAATTAGTCAATGGCAACTATAATGTACCCATGCCCCCCGGCCGAGGTGTGGTTACATGTCATGAAATCAATGCCCCATTTGGAAAATGGTCCAAAAGTGATGATAGGATGCAATGGTGCAAGTGGTAATCTAGCTCTACGGTCATAGATTTGGCATGCATGACAACTTCTAACGAAAATTATGTAATCTTTGAATATACTAGGCCAAAAGTAACCATCATGAAGAATTCTCTGTGTGGTAGCATAACTAGATAAGTGTCCACCAAAGGCACCTGAATGGAAATCATTCAAAATATTCTCAGCTTCCTCATGTGTGAGGCACCTTCATAAAATTGTATCGATACCATGATGGTAAAGAGTTTTCCCAACGATCAGATAACATTTGGCCTTGTATCGAATACGTCGTTGTTGTGAGCGAGAGGTATCAAGCCGGAAGGTTTGGGTCTGGAGATAAATTAGTATATCTCCATACCATGCGTCAAATGATGAAATCAAGAACAAAGACTCATCTAAAATTGATGGTTCTAATGTTGAATCAATAGAAATCAAGGGAAGGTCACAAAGTAGCTCAGCAAAAACTAGATATTTATTTGATTTGGACTTGATGAATTCTAGATTAAACTCCTGCAAAATGAATATCCATTTTGAGTATTTTCCCCCCATCAATTAATGTGACAAAATATGTGTCATAGGGTTGCAATCCGAAATGACAATGGTCTTCCGGAGCAGAATGTAGTGGTGAAATCTTTGTACAGCTTCAACAGCTACCAAAGCTAGTTTCTCGACATAAGAGTACTTAATTTTTATATCATTGAGATTGTGGCTCAAATAATATATAGGATGTTGAATCCCATCTTCTTATTGGACTAAAACCATTCCAAAGTTTGTATCTGCAACTGCGAGATACAAGATGTAGTCATTTTGATAATTTGGGGAATACATTAATGAGGCAATAATCAAGGTATCTTTAAGAGCATCAAAGGAAGCTTGTGCAACCTGATCCCAATGGAAGGGTATCCCCTTTTTCAATAAAAAGTAAATCCTTTAGCCATTTTAGCATAATTGGGAATGAACCTCCTCAAAAAGTTAGCCTTCCCTTGGAGTCTTTGTAACTGAAGTAGATTTGAAGGTGGAGGCAAGTCAAGAATTGCCTGAACCTTGAATGGATTGGGTCAAATTCCCTCCTTAGACACTACAAATCCAAGAAAATTACTAAAACCAACAAAAAACACACATTTATGTGGATTGTGTCATATTTTGTAGTGTCAGCAGCATAAAAATATAGCTCTTAAATGCTGCAGGTGATCGGACCGCTTTCGTGAATGAGCAGGTAAATCATCAAGGTATGGTTGAACAATATGTTTGACTTCATGGAAGGCATAGTTCATTTCCCTCTGAAATGTGGCCCCTGTGTTCCTCAAACCAAATGCAAGTTTTCGATAAGAGAATGTATCCCATGGACAAATAAAAGTAGTTTTAGATTGGTCTTGTGGGTGGATATTGATTTGATTGTAGCTGGAAAAACCATCCATAAATGAGAATATTTCGCATCCAGCACATTCATCAATAATCTGGTCGATAAATAGAGTGGGATAATTTCCTTTTGGACAAGCCTGATTAACATCCCTATAATTGACGTACACTCGTATTGTCCCTTGTTTCTTAATGACAAGAACAATATTGGAAACCAGGCTAGTCAATAAGGGGAACACAATAAATGAAACTAGCATGCAAAAGTTTTTCAACTTCTACCTTAATGGAAACAACCTTCTTTGGATGAGCAGGTCGAAGGCGCTATCGTACTGGTTTGACATTAGGATACATTTTGATTTCATGTTCAACTATACTAGAGTCTATGCATGGCATCTCCTCGTATGACCATGCAAATATATCTCGAAATTCATGAAATAGAGCACGTAAATATCAAGTTCTGATGGAGAACAAGATTTGCCAACATGAATTCTTTCTACAATGTTAGGTTTGGTCGAAATATTTACAAAAATGGTTTCTTCAATATTTGACAAGTTTTTCTCAGAATCTACTGTATATATGAAAACAAAATTCGAAAGGAAATCAGCAATTGAAGGATGATTAAGTTCGTTTTAATAATCTTTGATGTAATCCGGAAGATGGGAATGATGATGATAATCCTCCCATGGTTATCCTGCCATCATCATTGATTGGACGATTCCTTCATCAGTAGAAAACATATGTGAAAAAGGATTAGAAGAAGTACCAAATTCTAATGAACAATCTACCCATACAATTGACGAAAATGGATTTTGGTTCGCCTCGCAAGCTAGAAAAATTGATTTCTAGGCTAGCTTAATAGGGCTTAGCAGCATGATTCCATTACTACTATCAACTTCAAAACTATTGGTAATCCTCCTTAAGTCAGATGCAGTGGAGGATATCATGTTGCAAGTCTCAACTTTTGCCACTTCTACCAAATTTGATGGTGCTGGTAGTGAAAATGTACCCATTAGGGAAGAGTCTTTAAAGATACCTACACTAATGTTTTGGAGAGATAGAGGGGGTCCATGTACCAACAAAATGCTTCATGTAACCTGTGAACTAGAAGCGAAGAAGGTGAATTGGTTGATAACTGTGATCCCACCTTTACGAGGAAATGCAATCATATGAAAGTATGTTGAAACCACAACAGCCTTGGCATAGACCCATGGTCTTCCTAAAAAAATGTTGTAGTCAAGGGTTCCGTCAACTACCTTAACTTCAACTATTACTGTTTTGCCTCCTACTTCGATTTGCAGATTACTCAATATTCAAGAAGGCGTATATGTATGACCGTCAAAAGCTTTTAATTTTGTTGGTGAACATGACAAAGGTGGTGAGCCAAGTTTTTTCCAACAACTCACAGATAGTATACAAGAATATACACCCTCGTCAATAATGGTTCGATGAACAATTTTATTCAAGGCATTTACTTGAATCAGAAATGCTGATTGTGTTGGTAACTGTGGTGTATAACCTGCACGGTTGAAAACCACAATATTGGAATCAATTGGATTGATTCGACCAATTGCTGAAAACAAAGCCTGCTTTTGGGAGGGACAATTTTGTAGCACCTCAAGCGTAGACATAGCAGAAGGTGACTGAGCCAAATCTTCTACTTTGTTATAGTTCTGTGTAGCTTGTGCTCGAGGGTTAAATGTCAATTTGTGTACAACTCCCTTCGGTGGTTTTATTATTAACTTTGGTGCAATAGGTGGTGGAATAGGATCATTTGAAGTTATAGTCGAAGGGTTAGGTCGGTCAGCCTAGTTATTCGATGACAATGGTTGATTTCCATAATCTTTACTTCATGTTGACACCAAAACATCATCTTGCTTCTTAGAGGCGGATGCATAAGCACTTGGGAAGTGGAAGCTTGGTCTATAGCAACCATATTTGTCCCAGTTTTGGAAAAGAATCAGTCAATACCACCGATGTATTAGAAGTCTTCAGAAGTTTTGAGACTTCGTAGCGGTGCAGAAAATCTCGCGTAAAATGCTCACCGTTATAGATCAAACATGGGTAACGAGGTTTACTAGCTGAAGAAGAGGAATCAGATGATTTCTCTTGAGGGGAGTTCTTTTGTTTCTTCTTGTTTTTCCCCTTTTTCTTACCTCCTTGTTGCTTTTCATTCTTGCCTTTTTTAGATGACATGGCGTTGATTTCGAAAGTAAGAGTGTTCTCAGGTGCATTTGTAGTTTGATTGGTAATGGCAAGTGTTTGACCAAATGGTCTACCTACTATTTGTGTGCTCAAAGAACCAATCACACTGTCGCCGGCATGAGAGTCCTTACTCAATGGTGGAGGAGAAATAGTGAAAGTTAGTCGGGGTGCATTCAAAATCTTATCGTAGAGCATGCCAGACTGTGTATATATCAAGTCCAAATATTGGGAACGATAAATTACTTTCTCTTCTATGACAACTACACCTTTTGCCACATCCTCAGTGATAGATGGTAGCAAGGATTTTATAAACCACTCAGCCAGAAGCTAATCAGGAACATAAGTTTTAAACATTCGACGACGACAACACCACTCATGAATATGATCAAAGATATGAGTAGCAATAGTCTATTTAAAGTTGGTTAATAGTTCTGTTCCAGTCTCATATCATATGGCTAACTGGAAATGGGTTGAAAATGTTGTAGTAAAGCAGTGAAGTTATTGAAAGAAGCTCGTGGTAACTCAATGTACCACTTCGCAGCTAGACCAGTAAGCATTATCTGGAAAAGACAAAGTCTAATTGAATCATAATTCAAGGAGTTTGATGAACACCATAAATGAAAAGTCATGACATGCTTGGATGAGTCTTCTCCAGGATTTCAATTGAATTTCGAAATATCGGAAGGTAACCTATGAGGAATCACTAACCACCAAGGCAGATAAATAATTAGGTCCTTGGTGAGCCGATTTAGATCTGGTAACTGAAATGTCGCAATGAAAGGCAATTGTCTATTGAGGTCAAGTTGAGCATATCTAGGGTAAGATGGAATTTTCTGGGCAATTGACCTTTCCATACGAGCATAAGGCATCTGCTGCTGGTAACCTTGATATGAGTAAGGTTGTTGAGAAAATCTGATGTAAGATTTTTGTTGTTGTGCACGAAGGTAAATTTTTTGTTGTCCAAACCCAGCATAGGCTTGTTGACCAGGGCCTGGATAAACTTGTTGCTGACCAAACCCAGCATAAGCTTGTTATCCAAGTCCATGTTGAGGTTGGTATTGCTGGAATTGTTGCTGTTGATATTGTGGTTGCCAAGGCTGTTGAATCAATTGTTTTTGTTGTTAGTACAACGGTTGTTGATTTAACGGTTGTTGTTGCCCACCATTGTAAGGTTGACCAGGTTGTGAATACACTAAACCAGTGTAACTCTGAGTCATTCTAGTAAAAGGTAAACTGGCCTAAAGCTTTTGCGCTCCAAACACAAGTGGTTGTTGTAAAACCATCTGAGAAGGTTGGATCTGTATACCTGAAACTTGGGGGTTCGAGGTTGAAGGGCCATATTGCATAGGTTGCGATACAACAATATGGGCTTGTGACTATGGCACTGTTGTAACAATAGGTGTTGTAGATATGGATGAGACAACTTGCACAGGTTGTGATGGATACACAAGCCTAGGCTGAATGGGTATGGTTGGCTACCACTAACAGACAGTAATTCTAGGCTGACCTAAAGAAAACAGCATACTGACATATGGTTTCCCCCAAGAATAAGGAGGATAAGAAGAATATGCATATTGTTCTCTGTATGGGGGCAGTCGAGTGTTAAGAAGATATAGAGGATGTTAACTAGATGAACTAGCTTGAAATTAACTTGATGGGTCCTTCTATTCGATACCCATAAATGAGGAACTAGATAAAATTCTAGTAGAGGACATTGGTGAAGACCAAGGGCTAGAAGCAACATCTGAGTGGATTCCTAGTAAATATTGGTAACCTGATGGGACAGACAGAACACCATACAAGTGTGACTCAGCTGTCATAGTAGACATCAAAGAGGTTGCAACAGAAGATTTTGTTGTAGCCGTAACAGATGGTACGGTCTGGGATGTTGATTCTACCATAGTCAAATGTCCAAATAAGTTTCCTAATGAATCAATAGGTGTCTGAAAGTAATCAAGATCAAAAGGAGCAATCAAATGAGGAGTATGAGGATACAGATAAAGTCTAGTTCCAAAATGGAATGGAGTTCTGGGTGATTCTACTTCAGGTGCCTCTTCTATTGAAATCAAACCATGTGGAAGAAATTCACTGTCTAGTCCGTAATACATTTTTGGTTGTTATTGAGGTAAAGAGGAGGTGTCGGCAGTTATGGATGTCTGAGGATCTACCGGTTGATATTCTTTCGGTAAGGTAACAAATTCTGATTGTGTCGCCTCAAGATCCAAATGTTCTGGTAAAAGAACAAGTTCAAGTTAGGCTTCGTGAACAACTTCTGGCTTAGAAGTAACTTCTAATTGAACAGTGATGGGTTAAGGATCCAGTGTTAGTTGAACAGATTTAGGTTCAGAAGTAATTTCTTGTTGAACAACTTCGGATTGAAAATGAACTTGTTGTTTAACAACTTGGATTACCATTTCCCTAGATTTAGTTTTAGTTTCCTCAGGTAATTGTGGAAATTCCACTTCATTAACTGATGTACTAGTAATTGTAGGAGTAACTAGGGTCATAATACTTACCGATATAGGTTTTTCTAGTAATTCAGATGAAGAATCAGATGCTTGTGAAGTACTAGATCCAATCAAATGAGACCACTTTTACCGAATAGGTGTAGCTTCGGACGGCAAAGGTGGTTTACTCGCTACTCTCCATGAAGGATGTGGTAAAGGTTGATTTTCCTCCACGATTGCTGATTGATTTTATTACAAAAAAGAAATAAACAAAAAGGGGTAGGCTAGGAAAAAGGTTTACCAGGAAAATGTGAACTACATAATACCTCCTGACGAACCAAGAAGTATAGGAAGGCAATCTCCTCGAATGTTGTGTTCGGTGTATCACAGTGTACAAGGTGGCCAACTCGGTTACCTAAGGATGGATAGAAACTTAGTGTTGTCCTCCCATATATACCCGAAAGTACGTGGAGGCCCAATCCATATTAGCATTTTCTAATGCAAAACCACACAATGAGAGCATTCCCATATACTTTACGTACTGTAACACTGCCCTATATACCCAAAGCTATGTCGACGCACTACAATATACTCATGTATGTGGAATAAGATATCACACTCAAGATGTATTATAGACAAGTTAGTGACAACTGCTATGTTTTATGATGCCAGAACATGTCTCTAGCCTAGAACCTCTAAATGTTATTCATTATATGACAATGATCCATTAGATAAATTGAGGTTAATTTTAAGTTGATCTTGATTAAGAATTTGCCTTTCAAAGTTCACCATGTGATGTATTTTCAATTCCTAGAATGCAACTAATATGATAAGCATTCTTTGCATTCAATTTAATAATGAAAATCTTAGCTAATAGGGATAGAACAATCAGATTTCTTTCAATCAAAGAGAAAAGAGAAAAATCTAATGCAATTTCCCTAAACTATTCCTATGAGCACACTCAAACTTTTTCAATGCACAATGCAATTTTTTCTTTTCGATTACCTCAATGTTATGATGAAAAAAAAAAGAAACTAATGCACATACAATCAGTCAATCTTTTTACAAGAACGAAGACTCTACAACAGTTCTGTTTCAAAGGAAAAGAAGACTTTTACGACACTTTCTTTCCAAAAATGATTAATCAACTATAATCTAACTTTGACGATGAATCAAACAAATCATTTAAGAAACATTAATCAATCAAGTCAAAGCAGGGCTAGCAAAGGAGATACAATCTTGATTTTAGAGACATAACACTCATTGATAATTCAGCAAGCAATCAAACGAAAGAAATTTGGTAAAAATCCCTATCCATAGGTGGAAAACTAACCCAAGGAGGATTAGCGCAGCCCTGAAAGGGAGACAGTGCACTTCAGAGCACTGTCCCTAGGCCAAGGGTGCTCTGCAGCACACTGTGTCCCTCACAAGCTTGTGCTGGTGATAGTAAGCCATTTCAAGAAGCAAATAAACACAGTTTTTGACCAAAATTCATTTCAACAAGGCTGAAATACAACCAATGAAAGGAATTAAGGTCTACTAGAGTTTCCTAGGATGTGTATAAGCTACTTGGAACGATGATTTATCCCCAACGGAGTCGCCAATTTGTTATGAAGAATTTGGTATCTACAAATAAATACTAATTCTCTAGATAAGTAGATATATCTAGAACAACAATTTAAAACAATTAACCTATTTCTATAAACAATAGATAAGACAAAGAGAATGAGAGAACCTACTTGTACTTTTTCTTTCCTCTTGTCTCCTTTGTATGGGTCCCGGCACTCCTTCCCGTACTTAACACATGTGAGAAGTACCTGTAAACATCAACAGAAGACAAAGAACCAATCAAAGCAAAAGATCTATTGATTACAAGTAAATGGAATCAGATACATTCACACATATAAGAATCATATATCAAGATAATCTTATGGAAAAAGGTGTAAATGCTTTATTGAATAGAAGGAAGAATTACAACCATGAAGCCTGATTCGAAGTCACTCTTCCAGCTTTGGTACCATCCACATCAGATCATAATCATGACATTCTGGAAGCATAACGACACTTGCAATAGTTTCAGTTCTCAAACTAACATTATCTCCTTACAATTCGTCAAAGTCTAGCCCCTGATCACTTAGATGAGTGCTCAATTTATAGGAATATGGAGGAGGTTTTGTCATCAATGAGGGTATTGAATGGCCTTCCAAACTTAGAATTAGTTCCGTGGAGTAAGGGATGAGAGGATATGAAGTATCTTAACTCATTCCTCATCCATTTTCGAGCTCATAAGAGATGATAAGTGTGGGAATATTCTAAAAGGCTCCAGAAGATAAGAATATTCCCAAAACCCTATGTGAATTTCGCTCAAACTCGCCCAACGCAGGTCAAAGAGGGCCTAAGTGCTCTGCAGAGCACCCTGGGAAGGACCTAACTTCTCTGCATCACACCCTTACATGGGACTACCTACACTGGTCCTTCTAGAGGTCATTTTAGGATGCCTTCAAGCCATGAAACTCTTTGGGAAGGAGGCATTCAAAAGGTTGACTTGTTTAGGACATATAGCAACTGAAATTAGGGTTTGATGAGCCCTAAAACATTGATCTGGATGATGGGAGTGATGTGTCGAAATGGATCTATAACAGAGAGATATGGAGAGTAGCCTATTGCTTCCAAAATAATTATGAAATTATTACTAAAATCATGACATCTATAGCTATTGAGGTTGGCCATGAGTGGTATTAAGAGGAAGTGAAAATTTGCTTCCTTAGTTTTCCTTGCAAATCTCTCTACTATTGTCTTTCGGTGCTGCTTGTGAACTTTTGCAGCTCAGGGGTTCCATGGGGAGAAGTTCTTCTTGGATATGGTTGGTAGGAAAACTGGGTGGTTCACAATGAATTGGTAAGGATATTGGAGCTAGAGAATACTCCCACCTTTTTGAGTTATATAAATCCACTGCCAGATATGTTGACAACATTATATTGTGTTTTTTTTGTAGCTCATTACATCATTTTTTCTTATTTGGTTGTTTATTGAAACTTAGATGTATATCAAATGATGCACACTAAATGTTGAAGGATTTTGCAATAATTGTAGATTATTTTATGTAATTTTCCTTTTTGTATAGTTTCGTTGCAAGTTGATTGACATCATGTCTTAATGGTTGAAGAATTCAGGATGCCATGAGTATATGAAAACATATTAATAGCATAAATTCGGTTTTATTTCTCTTTTTACATCTGTAGATCAGTTTGCACATTCTATGTTTGACAAAGGTGATAAATGAGATAGTAGGAATTTGTTTTTTGTTGTGGTTTTAAAGAATCATGTTTCTAGGTATTTCTGTTCCGATTCATTTTAACTTTTGGGGGTGTTTGTGCCTCATGGAAATGTCTCCCCAACTTTTATTTCAAAAAACATAGTTTCAAAATCTGGTTCTTTACACTGTTATGTTTTATAGATTTGTTGTTGTTTCCTAGTGATTTGTTTCACTATTTTTTTCTTTTAGCTGTGACTTACCTGGTAATATCTATTTTTGAAACCAGCCTGTTATATAAACTTGGAATTCTTGTTTTAAAGTCTCAATGGTTAATATAGTGATAGTTTAAATAACGTGTGACTACTTGTTTGATAGTTTAATAGTTAGCAGCTTGTTTTGTGACTGCTAACCGTTGTTCAAAATTCTCCAATGGCTGTAGCTACATCACTGAGAACTATTTGTAAAATTCCTTAAATGTTTACAGTCATTTATGTGCCTAAAGTTTTGTATATGCAGCAATGAAGATGGATGATAGTTCTACTTATGTATTAGGTTCACTAATTGGCATTACTTACAATGAAAAATAAGTTATGTAATCTTAGATTCGTGTTAGTTAATTGTGGTGAAATCACCTTAAGGGTTATGGCTACAAGTTTTTGAAAAAATGCCTCAATTGTTGTACATTTCATGCTTGCAAAATGTTTGACATAATTACATCTATGAATTTCCTATAAATATGGAAAGGTGAATTTAGGATTTGCAACCAAGGTGCTTTTGGAAATATCTCAATGAATAAGCATGATGATTCCATTGAATTAAGAATATACGGAATTCAAATTGGGTAGGTAAATTGTTGCAATTGTTAGCTCACATATGAATTCATAATCATTGGAAACCACTCCTTTAGAAGTTAAATTATCTTGTTTTTCTTTCCTTTGTTTTACCAAAGAATTCATAGGCCTATTATTTAGAACAATATAAAATTAGTCACTCTTAAACACTTTTAATTGCAATAAAATGAACAATTAGCTTATTGGAAATTGTGGTTTGTAAAGATTGATATTATTTATCCCACTAAAGACTTTATCATTTAAATATGATTTTAAGACTTATGGTTGTAAGTTCTGGATCTTGACGAACCATAACCCTATAGCTTTAATGAGAAGTTTAATATTACCATGGGTTATTTAGTTAGTAGAAATTAGTGTGTAGTGTAAAGAATACCAATAAAAATAAAAATAAAAATATAGATATATGACCTTGCATTAACTTTTACGTCTTAAAAACTTAAACTTAAAATAAAATAATATCACATTTTGAGTCATCCTTAGTATAATACTGATGGTTGGTAAGGTGGGACCTTACATATGGTAGCTAGTAAATCAGATCAGGGAGTTGGAACTCCAATCCTGTGGGTGCTAGTAAATGAGATCTGGGGGTGGAGCTCCCTTCTAGTGAGTGCTAGAGAACGAGAGAATGTTGAAGCCTTTTGCAGGAGGGTGCATGTGTGCTGGTATGAGTATGCACCAATACAATATTTTAAGAAGTTTTTCTTTATGATTAAAGGAATACAAAGACAACAACATCGATGGATTTTTCCCACATTGGGTTTCCACCTAAAACATCCTATTGTTCATGTGTGTTGAGGTGTTGCTTATGTGTAATGGTTTACTTTTCTCTTACTCCACATGGTTACTGTTTAATTCATTTTTAATTAGGTATTGATACACTATCTCAAGTGAAACAAATGATGAATTAACTGAAAAATAAGTTTATTGGATATAGTCTAGCTATATGCAAAACCGTCATGTACATACACGAGTTCCCTTTAGTAAAGTCACGTACAGAAATATGGATATGAAATTGAAAAGTTTAATGATTTGAAAATACCAATTCACCCCCACCCCCCAATATTTTTCCCAACAATTGGTATCAGAGCAGTTCCTTTGAAAGAAGAATGATCGCTTGAAGGAAGATTCATCAAGATAAGTAGTCAAGAAGGATTATTTTCTATTACGCCACCTATATTTAATGGAACTAACATTGTCTTTTGGAAATTTAGGATGAGAGAATATTTGCAAGAAATAGGAGTTGATGTGTGGGAAATCGTTGAAAGCGAATATCAATATCCAACCTCTATTCCCACAGATACTACAGGAAAGAAACAATATGAAATCAATGCAAAAGTTGTAAATGCCATCTTGGTACGTCTAGCCAAGTCCGAGTTTGTGAAGGTAATGCAACTGAACACAACAAAGGGAATGTGGGATAATATTATCAAAATTTATGAGGGAGACACCAAGGTAAAAAGTGATAAACTCCAAACATTTAGAATACAGTATGAGACATTGAAAATTCATGATGATGGAAGCATTGTAACATTTTTTCTTATAGTAGATGAAATTGTTAATTCCATAATAAATCTTGGTGAAGAAATAAAAGATGCTACTTTTGTTGAAAATATTTTGAGATCACTAAATCTGAAGTTCGATTACAAAGTGTCATGCGGAAAGAGTTAATCTTGCGGACAAAACCAACCTCCCTAGAAGCCTAAGACTTTCTAGTGACAAACAAGACAATTAAGAGCAACCCTTCTCTAAACATGCATTTATCACATGAGAAACCAAGTGTTTTAGATCCTAGCTGTAGTCCAACGCTGTTGTAGTAGTCTAGCCTCGTCAATCCAAATGAACTCCTCCTTCACTTCGAAACCTGCATTCACTAACAATCAAACGATTACATAGCACCTGAATATCTCATAAAATAAAACATATTCAACATATAGACCAAGGAGTATATGAAACAACTCATTAATAACAAATTGTTGAGAAGAATGGACTTATTTGTATTAATAGGAAACAAAAGAAACCATTACAACCTGAGCCTTGGTGTTGTGCAAGTTCCTCCCAGCGTCCAGCAAGAGTTTTCCTTTACTTTGATAAGCTCACCCACTTCCAAATGAAACAAGAAAGGATGGTAATCTCTCCTCACAAGCTTCTACAAGGAAGTCCTAATTCCAGCAGCATCTACCTTTGGAATGTTAAGCTTTCAACCTCCCCTCCTCTGGCCCAATGCCTGTATTTAAAGTGTTCTAGAGGAAGTTAATCAGGTCCAACATCAATGGGATACTCCCTCTTTTGGATGGGGTAGCTCCTCTCTTGATGGGATAAGTTTCTCTTTCATAGGGATGCATGAACCATCTGGAGGCGCTCAATACACGTCAAACAATCTTCTAGAATGCTCTAGAAATGACCACAAGTAACTTTTTTTAGATGAAACTCGTGCCTTTTGACCTTTACAGGAGTACACACCCATCCCTTGACTTACAGAGCGTACAAGTACGCAGGTACAATGAGCTTGGGATGCGTACACGCAGGCAAGGTAGAGAGAACCTGCGTACCCAGAGATAAACATGTTTTTTAATGACTTTCTCTCTTTCTTGAAGTTTGACATGGAGAGCAGAGGTATAAGGCTTGCCCAGGAGGATAGTATGACTGTTGATGGAGCCATACTAACTGCAGATAGTCATGGTGACAAATTTCAGTGTAACAGGTATGTTCCAAAATTTGAACGCGCTAGTATCCTTGCCGAAGCACATGGTGAAGCAGTGGGAGGACACTCCTCAGGAAAACAAACTGTGCAGAAGATTTTGTGTGCTGGGTTATGGTGGCCAACATTACATAAGGATTCTAAGGTGTATTGTAAGGCGTGTGATGCTTGCCAAAAGGATGGGACAACCTTCACGAAGAGATGAATTTCCTTTAAATCCTCAGGTTTTGTTGCAGGTATTTGATAAATGTGCCATTGATTTCATAGGTCTAACACAACCACTAGGAAAGAAGAGAGTCACGCAGATATTATTACTGCAACATAATATTTAACCAGATGGGTGGAAGCATAGCGAGTGAAAGATTATACAGCTGCCATAGATGTAAATTTTTTGTTTGAATATGCCTTAACACAGTTTGGATGCCCTAAGATATTGATGAGTGATAGGCGTACCTGATGAGCCTCATCATTGGGTAATTATATGGGCCTTAATTCACCTCCTAGCTTAGTCAAACCAACTCTTCTCATAACTTATTACATGTTTTGATTATATTTTGTTTAATGGGATGAGTTAAAGTGAGATACTATGCCTAGTGGACTAATATGCATTGAATGCAGGTTTAGAAGAGAAAATCAAGGAATTTTTGCAAGACTAAGGTTTGAAAATCGAATGGGGCAAGGGAGAGAGATTGTAGGAGGTAAATCCTCCTCCACTCGAATATTCCTCCATTAATCACACCATCTCGGAGTGCAAGCAACCAAGACATGAAGATTAGAAGGAAGCTGAGAAAGTGATAGACAAAGAGTTAGTTCATATCGAGTTTGGGAGCTGAGCCTCCCTAAATTTAAGGAATTCATTGGATACTTAAGTTGTTTAAGTAGAGAGGCCTAGAGCCTCACTAGGATTCGAATTTTTGTTGTAAAACTCTAGCTATTTTCGAGCTCCAGACTTGTGGAAGACTTTGATGTAATTTTTTGTTTTGGTAATAAGAATGAGCTTTTTCTTGATTCAGTACTAAGTTAACTCAGAGGGTTGAAGCTATTGGGTAAGTTCCCAACCTTAGCAGCAAAGGCTCCTCTTCTTGTATCTTTATTCTTAGCTTAGCTTCGTAGATCCATGGTTAAACTGTTTTTAGAAGTATTTCATTGCAAGTAGTGTAGATTTGATTAATTGTTTATTAGTTTGCTTCCATTTGTGCCTTACTTCAATAGCAGGTCAGAAGGAATAAAAGAGGCACCACAAAGATGTCAGTAGGTGTCTTGGCCTCACTTCGTCCTTTTGAAATCATGATTTGAGGAAAAGACCCTTATGCAGCTCAAAAAGACAGATTTCCATTTCTTTCATGATATTTAGAGTTTGTTGTACTTAAACTAGCATTTGGTCAGTTTTGCAAAGTAGGATTTCATTGCCATCTCTTCTGTCTTCATTCTTGCAATAGATCTCATCCATGATTCCATGTTATTCAACAATTTCTTCGTGCATAAGGTAGGCAGTTACTTCGTTCAATTATTCTTTTCTAGCTTATGAGAATGCTTCTTGTTTACATGACTTTTTGGAAATTACACATTTTTTATGCAGAGAAGGTGCTTCAGAAGTAGACAGAGATATCATACAAAGAAACTACCTTCCAACTTCATCCACCCATAGGCATTCCTTGTTTTCATCAAAACCTTCACCAATTTCATCATTTTACATAGAAATTTCCTCAAGCATTTTGAGTGAATCCAACCATCTCCTAAACTTGATTTTGGGTTTTGAGTGATCCTAGGCCTTTTCTCACTACATTCCACCCATTAACCACCTCCACTATGCCTTCCATCACCTCCAACACCCATAATTTTTCTCATGGCTGTATCTTGTAGAAATACAGGGAATCCTGCAGGTTTCTAGTACATCCTATAGATTTTCCTGTAGTGGCCTGTTTTGAGGCCGAATTGAGGGAAAACCTCTAGGAAGCCTCCCAAGGTCATCCAAGTGTCCCCCAAACCTTTCAACCATCTCCTGAACCTTCTAGCCATCCACCAACATCCCTAAACCACCTACCACATCACCAAAAGGGATTAGTTTGCACACTTGATTTTTCATGAAAAGCATAAAAAGAAAAAATAGATTTATTATAGTCCTTTACATGCATAACAATTGTGTTCGATGTTTTTAACTTTCATGCTTAGGATAGTATCATTTTGTTCATGTTAATTTAACATCATTGCAAAGCATAGCTCTTAGTATTTAATTAGGAAATGGTGTGCCTTAGCATTGAATTTAATTCTTTTTTATTATTGCAGTAGATTAGCTCTCTCCTAGACTAGATTTCTATTTCTTTCATCAAAGAACCAAGATTCTTCTAAATCCATAGGAGTCTGACTTGAAAACCCTAGTGGTCTCTCACCAGTTGAATAGTGAAAAAAGGTAAAATCATCACTTTTACTTGTGTATATAGCACTATCACCTCCAAGTTTGTATGAACCCCGCGTTGATAAAGTAAAGTTGGTAGCCCAAGAGTTGCAACATTCTTCTTGTTATCAATCCAAAATTTCTTCCAAGTTGTTCAAAAAAAGAAATGATAGAGGTAACCACAAACCAACTTTGGAGATTAGGGTCTAGCCTTCCTAATCTCAGAGAGGGCTCTCTATTTATGATTTAAATTTGTTTTAGTTAATTGATTTTAGGCTAGGTATGATTGTGCTTGGGTTTTTGATTTGAATTGGAAGGTGGGATCACTTACTTAGATGAAAATGGTTGTCTTTTACCATTGGGATATGGGGTCAAATGTCAGACAAACAAGGCTGGATAAAGTTCTAAAAACAGTGTCTACAGGGAAAGATAGAGGAGTTACTGCGGATCACAAAGGCTTGATGGTGAAATGGTTTCCAATCGGATCCAAGGAGAAATTAAGGGTTCCCTAGGCCGGATTATGAAGTGAAGTGAAAAAGGTCAACTGGGATGGGAGAGCAATTAAGGTTTCTCAAATTTAGATATAAGAGGAAAACATATAAATGATTAACTCTGCAAAATAGAGTGTACTTAAACAAATTCTGAGTTAAATTTCCAGTTAATTCATTCAAATTTGGATAAAATTTAAGTTTATGAAACACATAAGAAAGTAACAAAACTAGACAAAGAAGATACTTCACTGCAATAGCTCATCTCATGAATCTTGTAGTGCAATCTTCTTATTACTTGCTCCAGTCTGTTGACTTGAAAATTGGTACAATAACCCTTAGGTTCAAGATCAAAATAACTCTACAAATGTATAGCAATCCACCCTCAATACTTTGAATTATGAAGTATTTATACAAAAATAATTTAGAAAATATCTCAAACTGCATTGAGAAATAATCTAGGAAAAAGAAATATCTTCATGCAAGAAGATAGAGACAGCTATTGAACTGTTGTTCGTTGTCCCTGTTATTTAGGTTTTGCTATCTTTTAGTATCTAATATTTTGCCATTTAAGCTACTTGGCTATTTGGTCTTCACGCTGGATGTCATATTTACTTATGACCTTTCATTTGATACACTTTCATCTATTTGTTTTTCAACTGTATATCTTTATTTGTCTCCTTTGTTTAGTCTTTTACAACAAATTCTCTGTCACCTGCTTTTACTTTTACCTACTATAGTAAATCTTACTCAATTTTTCATGCTTCTGTGTTTTTCGTAAAAATGATTTTTACTAAAAGACACATGCATAATACAAAATGTCTCTTGGAGAGTATTTTGTAAGAATATTTTGCTATGCTGGTGAAAATGATTTCATCTTTGTTTTAACCATTACTGCCTCTGTGTAAATGATTTCTTCTTCTTTGTGATAATTGTCTTTTCCTTCTGAATAAAGTATTTTGAATACATTTCCTTGCAAATCTTGGAGTAAACAGGTTTTGGAACTAGTATGAAAATTGTTTATCCAAGCTCCTGTTTTGCTAATCACCTGCAAAATAAAACAATTGTTAATAAGAACATAGGTTGGCAGGGAGGTGATAATGGTTTCAGGGAAGTGTGATGTCTGTGGATGGAGTCCGAAGCATGTTCAGAAGGTAATCGGAGGTCAAATTTGGTTACAGAGGCTTAGGGTGGCGTAGGAAGGCTTCGACAGCTTTCTAGTGAAAAATGAGCAAAAAGAGTGAAAATGAGGGTCTTTGGCGTTTTAACGGGTAACGGCTAGAATTGGCATGGAATTTCATAATGAACAGTGGATGGTTTCGTCCTATGCGGGGAGGCAATATTAAGTTCATCGCACTGCTTTTGGTAGTCGGGTAGTTTTTCCATGAGAGCACGCGAGTTAACCCAAGGCTGCCACATAATCGAAAGGGGCCTGAGCAAAACCGTGAATCTCGTGTGCTCTCGGGTGAGTAAAGCTCAGAAAGGAAATCAATGTGATATGGATGTGCACCGTCAGATCTAGGGGTGCAAGATCTAATGACTATCGCACGTTGGAAATGCACAAAGGGAAATCAGACGAAGATTTGCGGGGCCCTGGGATTAATTACAATTGATTTGTAATTAATTAATGAATATGGTGCGGGTTAAAAATATATTGAGCGGGTTTAATAAAATGGGACCTGGGTTTAAAATGTGGCAGGGTTTGTTAACCACACCAAGGGTGGTGGGTTAAATGGGTTTATATCGGGAAAATGTGAATTTTGCAAAGTTAATTACATAAAGTGAGGGGGGAACAAAACTTAGGATAAAGGGGTTTTATGGGTTAAAAGGGTTTTGTCAGGAAATATATGAATGGTGGAGTTAATTAAATAAAGCGGGGGGTATACAAATCTTAGGAAAAGGGCGGTTTTATGGGTTTTTTAGATAAAATAGGGAAATTAATAAGGGGAAAATGATTTTTTTAAAGGGTAATGGTTTTCACACTAGGGAAAAGGGGTTTTGGATAGGAAAATGACCTTTGAAGGGTAATTTGCTAGGTAAATGTGTGAAACCAAGGGGTAAGGGTCAAAATGGAGGGAAAAGGGTATTTTCTTAAGATATGATGGGATAATGGGGAAATCAGTATGTAGTGGGGGGTGAAATGAAATGAGGGGAAGTTAATTAAATTAGCTTGTGCACATCCTTTCACTTTCATAACTACTCCTGCACACTGAAACATAGGATTAAGTATGATAAATGTGTTTATGCTTCAATCAACTTTGTACTTCTACAACCTTTCTTCTACTTACCCTTTACTTACCCTAACATTTTTTCTTCACTTTATTGGGTAAATTTAAGCTAGAAGACCCTTTCTTTCCTTTTTCTTTTGAAAAGTAAAATATCTAATTCTAACCTTATATCTTCCAATGGCTCAGCCAAGCTTATTGCACATTTTATTTCTCTACCTAACTACCGATATGCTAAGATTAAACAATTTGGCTATATCTTTATTCTCTATCTATAAACATGAAATTTAAAGCATGAACAAGTCAAGATTAAAATATTTGACTATCATGGGCTGTGACATTTATGACAAGCTGCACACAACCATTATTTTGCACAGTAACATAAAAATTAGTGGAACTTAGACTTGCACACTTTCATGATCTGTTTTTTGTTTAGGGTTCATATTTTTATATTTTCTTATTCTTTTTGTCCTTTGATATTTCTTTTAGGACATACCCTCTTTAAATTTTTTAAATTTTAATATGGAAAACATTTTGCAGAAAGAAAAAGTATGTACATTATTACAAGACTAATTATAGCCAATTCAAAATTGTGAATCCTATTATTATAGGACCCTAATAGTGGCTCCACTTGGGGATGGCATTTCTTGGTGAAATGTCAGGAACTTTAAGATTAGTAGCATTTGAATTGTGACTGCAGTTTCCCTGTAAACTGTTCTTTTGTGATTTTTGCCTTATTCATACTTATGATGGTGAAACCTTCAAAGCTCAGGGCCTTCTCTCTGGGCTTCAATTTCTAAAAATCACCATCCAATCCAATCTAAACTCTGCAACGTTATATACAATGAGTAAAGTAAAGTGAACTTATTGTTAATCTGTGGAAAAATAATGTTTCAACATTCTACCATTGACAAGTCCTCCTAGTAGATCTGATCCATCTATCTCTCTTAAGAAAAAAACATTGTTACCTCTATAACCATAAATGACATAAGGCCCTTGCCATAAGAAGTCAATTTTTCCATGTTTTCCCTTGCTTCTCTTCTTGAATCCCACTTAAGAGCTTTATCACCTATGTAAAAATCATCATCTTTGGTCTTTTTATCAAATATATTTTTTATTTTGTCCTGGATTACTTGTGATTTTACATATACTTCTTCTCTGGTTTGTTGCAAGTGTATGGTCTGATTTATCCTTCTCTGGATATCATTTGGTTCTACCTACCTACAAATCTTGGATGATATTCATTATTGGCACTCCCAAAAAATATGGAAAAACAACATCCATCCCATATGCTAACTGATAGGGAGATGTGCCAATCGACTTCTTGGTAGTTAATCTATCTGCCCAGAAGGCATTGACCAACTTTTTGTTCCATGTCTTTTTGTTGTCTTCCAGTAATTTCTTAATTATATTGACCAGGATTTTGTTAGATGATTCTCCAAGTCCATTACCTTGACGGTAATAGGCAGTGGAGTGGCCAAGGGTGATGTAGTACTTCTTACAGAAATCTACCATTTTCTTGGATTTAAAGGCAGCTTCATTATCAGTAATGAGCTTTTGGGGGCATTCAAATCTTGACAGGATATTATTTTCTAGGAAGGAGATAATGAGAGAGTTTGTAGCTTGTCTAGAAGGGATGGCTTCTATCCATTTGGAAAAATAATCAGTGGCTGTCAAAATCCACTTATGCTAGGCTGAGGAGGCTGGGTGTATTTCTCCAATGAAGTTTAACCCCCATTGTTGAAATGGGATTTCTGTGGAGATTGGTTTGATTGGTAAAGGTAAAATATTTCTTTTTCCCTCAAATATATGACACTTATGACAGGAGGTCACATGTTTCTTAACATCTGCAAAAAGAGTGGGCCAGTAAAAACTAGCCTTCGAAATTTTGTTAGCAGTAGTCTTCCAATACAAGTGTCCTCCACAATGTCTTGCATGAAATTATTGCATAATTTTATTATCTTCATATTTAAGAAAACAATTCAAAAGAATACCACTAATGTCTTTCCAAAACAAATCATTATCTATGATACAATATCTTAATGACTTAATTTTCAAAAATCTAGTTTTAGTTCTTGTTAAACTAGGAGGAGCTTGTAAGTTTAGTAATACAAATATGATATTTGGATACTAGGGTGAATCTGTAAAAGGTTCATTGATCTTTGGAGTTGCCATCTCTTCCTAATCATCAAGGGCATCAACAAAATTAATATCTAGGGCCTAAAAGTTTGATTCAGCCATGAGTTTGGATACACCTTGCCTTTGATAAGTTTAGTAGGCTTTATTTCTATGTCATATTCCAATATAGTGGCAATCCATTTGCCTCTTTTCCCTTCAAGCCCATTTTGTGTCAAAATGTCCTTAACTATTGAATTTGGAACATAAGAAATAATGTGAGAATACAAAATATATACACTAAAATATTTGATAGCCTTTACTAAAGATAATGCTTGTGTTTCCATAATGTTGTGTTTGAGTGTGGCGTCTCTTAAGGATTTACTGAAAAATGTAATTGGTTGTTCATATCCTTAGTCATTCTTTTGCAACAAGACTGCTGTAATGGTGTGTTTTGAAAATAAAATCTTTTTGAAAATCAGGACTTATCAGGACTGGAGTGTTGGTTAGGGCTTCCTTGATGGCTTCAAAGGACTGTTTGGTCTCCATTGTCCATTTAAGTGATGAATATTTCCTCAACATGTTATTTAATTCTCTAATCAATTCTGCTAAATTTGAAATGAATCTCCTAAGAAAATTAATTTTTCCTAAAAATGACTGCAATTCTTTGATATTTCTAGGATGGGTGATGGTCAAGATTGCCTCTATTCTAGCAAGATCTATTATAATTCCATCTTTATATATGATATGTCCCAACAAATTTCCTTCTTCTAGACCAATAGTGTCTTTTTGGGATTTAAAGAATGATCCAGGTGGATGTTGGTGGCCACCCACCTATCCCATTTGGACCCCCACCATTGTCTTTCTCAGCATTGTCAGTTTCCTTAATTGTAGCACAACTTACTATTTTTAGCAGGTTTTCGGGTCCTGAACTTCTGGAGCCGTTTTGAGGCCCTAAACGACGTTTTTTGGGGAATCCGGGGGAAACATGGGTCCATGGAATGGACCGATGTTGCCCATTCCAACAATGATAGTGCTCGAATAGATCTTTCTAATGAGCTATTGTACCCGTCAAATGGAGATCATATGCTAAAGTTACGACCCCGGGAAGTTGTGTACCAACTTACCCAAAACGGGGCCCACAATTTGGCGTTTCATCTTCTAGGGGTAGGTTTTGGAATGTGAAGGGTTTTCCATTGTTTCTCAACAATAAATAGGCCTTCGAGCCTCATTGCAATACAATTCGGAACAGTTCAGAGGCATCTAGCCACCACATCTCTTCTCAGAGATAAGCTACCATCGCCCTAGCTAGTTTATTTCCATTTTTGATTGTAAGCATGTTTCAGTAT
>APFE030161228.1:0-15041 GCA_000404065.3 Pinus taeda
GCATGTGTTTTTATATGTGTCAGTAAAAATGATGGAAGTATCTAAATTAATCAAATCAGTTGATGAACAACTATGAGAATCATATTGTTCCATCTTGTTACACACAAACTTCGCGCCGTTTACAACGTTGGTATCACCTCATTTCGACGATGTATGGTTTTCCCTTCGTCTTTCTGCTCGGGGCCGGTAGTTGGGCGAGGGTCAAATATAGGGGAGGGTAGTTGATGTAACAAGATGGAACAATATGAATCATATTGTTCCATCTTGTTACATCAACTTTCCAAAGTTTCAGCACCTATTCAGCTTTTTCATTTTCCTTCATGAGTAGATCAATTGTTTGACAATTACAACAATTTATAAATCTACATAATATAAACCAGCGTAGACCCATCTTAAGATGGGATCTTTTAAGCATCAAGAGAATCATGTCTCTGTTTCTTTAGATCCGTTTTACACTTATGAGTTCTGGAGCTAATATTGATCTATAACAGTGTATTACGGTACAGAAAAATTATGAATTGCCTCTAATACATGTAAGAAGGAAATTCCAAAGCAGTAGGTATACAAAAATCCCACAAAATTGCTTTAGAGCTCAAAATCAAACTCAAGAAACAAAAACAAGTGTATAGACTTTGTTTCGAAAACATAATTATACGTTGTTAATATACTCTGTTTTAAGAGATTTCAATAATGAATAACGGTTGAAATCAATTCATATCAATCCAAAGCAGGCATGTATATTTGCATGAGTTTGGTTTATAAGTCCAATTCCTACGCAGAGGTCAACTAAGCTGAGTGTTGCCCATTAACGCAGATAAAAGGAAAGAAAATAATGGCTTAGGGACCCTAGAAATATATCACTATTATCAACACATTCTCCTCTCTCGATAGCTCTGCACTCCTTATATCCCTCGACAACCTACATCGCACTGAGGACAACCTACATCGCACTGAGGATAATCAAAGTAGTGCCGAGGATGCAAATTGGACCTCTGTGCAATATAATTTTAACCAGAAATTTCTGGCCTAAATTTGTTTCAAATGTGAGAACTAAACAGGTAAAAACGTTGTAGGACTTATAATAGACAACAGGATACCAATTAAGCTTTTGGAGTTGCAAGCTTAAACTTGCTCAAAGACTTTTAGACCCAAAATAACTATTAGAAACATCCCCCTCAGCAGTGAACATGTTCTAGGTAACCTAGGTCCAATCACGACCAGGGAGCACAATTATCAGTAGGTTAGTATTACAAATCGATTGTGTTTCTTTTGTTTTGAAACAAAAAAAAATTAAACTAGTTTTTTATTCATAACCCAGGAAATCACAGGAGACTACATAAATTTATTATACTAAAAACTGTATAATGAAAATCTCTTTAAAAAAGTATATATTCTTATCATGAAAGAAACAGTGATATCCATTCTTTAAAATTGAACAGACCTGAGCAAGATGAAGGAATGCCATTACTAAAGAAATTACATGGGTGTGATTCCTATTCTTATTTTTAAATAAAAAGAAAAGACTTTGCTCTAATTCTTTTTCATAAACAAAATGAAAAATACTGCAAAAGACTCGGTTATATTCCTTTCAATAAATAAGATGATAAACACTTCAAGATACAATAGCAATTGCCATAATAAATTTTGTTACATGGATAATATTTGAGAACTGGGGCATAGCAGGTTAGGTTAGTTCATCACGAGGCAGAGCCCTAGGGACCAAATAGTCCCTTGCCCAACAATATATAGATAAACTAAAATATATAGATAGAACCCAGAATGCCTCCACAGACAGACAGAACCCCTAAAACCTAAACCCTACAAATGTCCATACTTTGACAGAACCCCTAAAAACCCTAAACCCTATAAAGGAAGCAAAATTTCAACATATGTCCATACAAGATTTAGCCCCAATTTAGTTAGCAAATTAAGAAAAACCTTGTTCGGGTAACCATATTTTATTAACATGCATGATGAATCATAAAGGAGAAAATTGTAGCCATTGTTTTGGAAAATAAAGGAAAGGAACTTACAACCTCTCCCACACATCCACTCCCACACATCCAGTTAAGAAATAAGAAAAATGGAAATTAACTAGAGGGGGGAAAACCCTCAAAATAAAATAAAATAAACTGGGTATAGGCTGCCAAGGAAGTCTGAAACAAGAAGCCCAAAGACAAGGCATCAGAAAAAACAGGGCTAGTAGCCCAGAGGAACCGAGGTAGATGCAATGTGAATTAAAAAATGTTGCACCAAAAATAGAGTGCACCCATGGCGGTGGCAAATGGCAAAACACCAAAACCGGCCCTTCCATTAAAAAAGGCAAGGCAAAGAAGCCCCACGAACCCCGCAACGAAAGCCCAGGCGGCCATAAAACCCACACCAACGAAGAGAGTCCACCAGTGAACAAATAAACATGGGCACAAAGCCTCGCACATCCCATAGCTCTCCCAGTGTCGGCAAATGTAGATGCATCACGAGACCAACAAATATCGACAGAAGGAACTGGCAGAAGTTTAGACCCCTGACAACAGACCTTGGAGCAAAGAACCTATGACCCAAAATACCATAATATTTAAATAATTTAACTTAATCAAAATACCAGAATGCCTCCACAGACAGACAGAAAATGCCAAAACAGATCACAAAATCCTGTTAGAGTGCTTGTGTTGAAAAACACAGAGAGCTAAAGCTGGTAGGATTAAAAATCCTACCGGTTACAGGCCTCCCCACAGCTCGCCTGACCTTCTCCACACCTGCAACGTCCTTTTCCACACCTGCAACACCTGCAACAGGAAGAAACAAGCCATTAGAAGCCATTAGAGAAGACAAAAACAACAAAAACAGCCTAAAAATGCCTAAAAATACTATGTTACCTCAAGCTCAGTGGAATGGCGACCGACTCCTCCCCGAACAACTTGACAGCCGAATAAGACCACCACCAGAGAAATGCTAAACAACCGGCATTCCATGTTAAACAACTTGCATGGAAGAACGACCAAGAAATCTAGGCGGAGGCGCACAAGAAAACCAGAACCGCTGTCCCAGCCAGAAACCCAGAAACTCCATGAAACACATACTCCAGCACACGAAAAAACAACTCCGCCCGCAACAACACAAACTCTGTCAACCGTTCAATGCAACTATCGGCAACAACAACTAACCAAAACCCGCGCAGGTTACAGGGCCGTGCCGCGCCATCTTCGGCGGGGGGCTTCGCCCAACTACCGGCCCCGAGCAGAAAGACGAAGGGAAAACCATACATCGTCGAAATGAGGTGATACCAACGTTGTAATGGGCGCGAAGGTGGCTAATAAAGGCGGTAGGTGATAGCCCACACGGCCAGTTCCACGGTGGACAGGTGTCGTACCGGAGCCATGTGGGTTGCCGCGTGTAAATTTGACATGGCGGGGAGGGCGCACATGTATTGGCGACCCTCCCCTAACAGCCGCTCTCCCTTTCTTTCCCTCGCCTTCTCCGCCTGCTATCAGAGGAGTTTCTATCAAGTTGCCCAGCGCAAAATACTGGATTACTTGCTCTATCACTGCTCTGTTTTCCTGCGCAGGGTTTATTATAAAGTATTCAATCAAACTGCAATAGAAAACCTAAACCCTATATCTCAGTTCTGGATTTTTGAAAATTTTCGGAAATCTAACTAAATTGGAGCGGTTAAGCAATTGATTTTGTCCCTGCTTATCACATTTCCAAAATATTCCAAAATCAGCTATACATTTACCTCATCTCCTGGACTGCGTCCCTGCTTGGCTGCTCCCAGGAGCCATTTGACAATGGTATAAAATACCTTGGCTTTAATCTGAAGGCAAAAAGCTATCGAAAACAGGATTGGTCATCGCTCATTGACCGTTTCTACTACAGGATCTCGGGATGGGAATGGAGATTCCTCTCTCTGGCAGGCAGATTCATCTTGGTGCAATCAGTGCTGTCCCAGCTTGCGGTCTATTGGGCCCATCTTTTCCTTCTTCCTATCTCCATCTCTAATAAAATGAGCTCTCTAGCAGCAAACTTTTTATGGGGTGGCCGCTCCTTTCAGTCAAAAATTCACCTTGTCAGGATGGAGGATATCTCTAGACCCAGGAAAGACGGTGGTTGGGGACTTTTAAATCTGAAAATCTTTGGGAAGGCCCTCATCTACAAAACACTTCACAGGGGGATCTTTGGGAGTGGCCCATGGAGTCTCCTCAATAACAGGAAATACCTCAAGGGAAAAGGCATTACTTTCTGGTACAGAAGGAGAACATTGGGAAAAAAGAGTGGATCGGCTATTTGGTTGGGCTTCAGAAAGCTCCAACAGTTCTTCATGGATAACCTACGCTGGAAAATCCACACAGGAGCCAGCATTCTCATTGGTATTGACTGCATTCTAAATGGCCCATCTTCCTTTCCTCCCTCCCTGACCCTCTATCTCCAAAATAAAGGAATTTTCACATGGGACAAGTTAATCATCTCCTGGTCAAACCTTTCCCCAATCTGGAAATCTGCTTCTGATCTCCACCTCCCGCCCCTCCTCTCCCCACTCTGGACCTCCTTCGAACAAGGCCTCTCGAACTGGCCCATCCACCGTGCTGCTCCAAAGGACGCGTTGGTATGGGCCCTCCCTTCCAACCCCCTCCCCATCTCTGTCAAAAACATTTATGCTACAGTCTCTCCCTCCCCTTCTCTCCCCCCCATGATCTTCCCGATGCCCCTCTGGAAAGTCTCCTGCCCTCTCAAAATGGTCCTATTTCTATGGCTTGTTTTCTGCAACAAAAACCTTACCTGGGATGTGCTACAGAAGAAGGGATGGTTAGGGCCGGGGCGCTGTTCATTTTGCCTCATGGACTCTGAAACGAATTTTCACCTTTTCTTCACCTGCCCTATCTCCTCGTCCATATGGTATGACCTCTCCCTCTCCTTTGGCTTTCCTCATATTTCTTTTTCTACTGTTCAGGAAGCAATCAGCTGGTGGAGTGGCCAGTCAGACATGAGGAGATCCCTTTTCACTCACTCTCGCTGGCTCATTTGGAAATGGAGGAACTCTATCATCTTCCAAGATGCAAAAAGGCCGGTGTCTGCTCTTCTAAGCATTGTCAAAGCCTCCTATCTCTGAGTTTCCTGCTCCTGCATCTGTTTTGTCTGCTGTTCTTTCTTCTGATAATGATCGAGCTTTCTCTCTTTCGGATCTAGCTGTTCAATGATTTTCTCATCCTTTCTCTCTGCCTGGAACTGTGCCTGACAGTGAATTTCTTCCTTGTCTCCTGTCTCTCGGTATCTTCTGCTGTTTTTTTGGGATCATTTTCTAGTTTTCTTGATGATGGCGCAAACAGATTGCTACTTGTCTCATGTTAATTGTTGGGATATCTGATGTAAAAGGGGTCTTGGGGACATCTTTCTGCCTGTTGCAATGTCTGTATATGGGAGTCTTTTCCTCTCGTTCTTTCTGTCTCCCTGCTGTTTAGTTTTGGTCCAAATCCTGTCTTTGCCTGTCTTAGACAGCGTAAGTATACAGTCGTTATGTCTTTAAAACTTTTCGGGCTTCATGGTTAAGTTGAAACATCTGTTGTCTAGGTGTTTTATGTCTATGCCTGTCTTTGCCTGTTTTAGACAGCGCAAGTATACAGTCGTTATGTCTTATAACGTTTCGGGGTTTCATGTCTAAGTTGAAACACCTGTTTGTTCGGGTTACATGTTCATGTTGGATCATCCTTTGTATAGGTGTTTCTCGGGTTTCAACAGGCCTCTTCATCTCTCTGCCTGGAGCAATTTCATGCATATGGAGTCATGGAGTCTTTATCTCTGGTTTCAACAGGCCTCATCATCTCTCTGCCTGGAGCAATTCATGTATATGGAGTCTTAAACTCTGGATTCATACCAATCACGTTTGTCTGTTCTTCATGTCCGCCCCGGTCTTGCCTGTAAAGACAGCGCATGTATGCAGATGCCTTATCAAGCTCGTTTGTCACAATTCAAGCATGTTGCCTGATGGTTTTTGCTGTTTCGAGGCTTCTTTCACAGGCCTTCGAATCCTCCTCCCGGGCCTGGCTTCCTTTGTTTGTAATTTTGCTTCTTCTGAAGCAGCTCTATATTCCAGAATATATCATAATGATTTTTCTTTCTGAAAAAAAAATCCTACTTCAATATATATAGTTATAAAAATTGTAGAAATTGTTTTTACCAAATCAGAAAAAGATTCTATGAATTATTGCACCCAGAAAAGCCTAGTTATATGAGTATCAGTGTTATATATTAAGAGTAGAACCTGAGGTGCCAGGACCCACTTTCCTTGCCGCCATTCTTGAGCTGGGCGTAAGTCTGAATGGGGGTATGCCTTGAGAGTGCGAGTGTCAGGGAAGTATACCGCCCAAAGCTCCTCTTCTGCGCCTGTAAGCAATTTGACGATGAAGCCGCGCCACCAGCAGTCTGTGTCATAAGCTTCCACTGCGTCCCCAGCTGAGAAATGGAGAGGCAACTGAATGTGGGGTGGGATGGGTCTCACTTCACTGTGCAGCCACACCTCCTCCTCCAATGGATTTCCATCATTCGTCACAAATTTATCATATCGTATCCTGTAACGCCAACCATATGCTGTAACAGCAACGATAACTCCCTCGAACCAGGCCCCGCCATAACCATCCTCACTGCTACACAGTTCAACCTTCATTCCTTTCCTCAAATCCATAGTACTACCTCCTGCAACAGTGCCAAATTGTGGGATAGAAAATTAAGAAAAATACTTTCAAACAGATGTATTCTTTATGTCAACACCCCACCGCAATAACAATTTCCTTCGAATCTGAGGGTTTCAGCCCACAATAAAATAAAACTATTGCTCGCTTTTCTCTCAAAAAAAGTGCCAGAGACACCCTTCAAATTGCCTCTTTGCTCGCATTATATCATTGTGAATTCTAATAAAAGAGAAACACGGCCGCCTTAAAATATCCAGCCGCAGCATCACGGCCGCCATAAAATATCCAGCCGAAGTATGAGTGTGTTCTGATAAAAGAATACACACAAAAGATTTAATAATATATTTATTAAGACAAGTTTTTCCGTAAAAATGATATGTTCAGATATTTTGAATTATCCAATATAATTTATTATCGAGATTAGATAAATTATACTATATGATTTAAAATCGGTTGAAAAAATTTCTCTTATATAATTTCTAAAAAAAAAATCAATTATTTATATATAATAAATTTTTAAGTCATAAATATATTTATTTTCATTTAATAATATAATTAATATGCAGCTTTTTTTTTCTGAAAAAATGTTTTTATTTTTATTAATACCATAAATATTTTTCACCTTTAATAAAATAAATAGTAGTTTTATAAAATGTTAATTTTAAAGTGTAATTTATCTATTTTTAAATTAAACTTAAAAATATAATGTTTAAGTTTACCCGATATAATATTGTTTTAAAATATATTTAAATAATAAATATATAGTGTTTAAAAATTAAATTATATAAATAATAAATATTATTTATAACATGTATTACATTATTATAATTATAATGTTATTATAACAATTTTCAAAAAATATATTATTATATGATTTAAAAATATATTAGAATTTTTATGATTATAATATTATAGGGTTAAGGTTAAATGTTTTTTATAATTTATATTTTATACTTGTTTTCCACTGGTTAAGATTTATAAAGTAAGGATATTTTTAATTGGTAAGAATTTAAAGTATAATTTATTTTTCTTTATTATTTTCAAAATTTTGTGAATGTTTATTAATTTATATTCACAGTACATCGTGAAGTTTGGTATTAATCTATTTCGAGCCTCATTCTTATTAGATTTTTTGGCTCAAAGATAACAATATAGTAAACATAGAGATCATATGCAAATCACCCAAAAAAAACTAAAAGATCCCCAAGAACCAAAATACATCCAATACTCATCTCTAATGAACAAGGTCACTTGGCACTTGGAATGTTCGGTCCATTCCTTGGAGGTGGAGGTGGGTGAAGTCCCTCATGAATGTGTGCTTCCATATGTGCCAACCTGCCCTCTAATCCATCTAGCCTCACCTAGATCCTTTTACGTCCTTTACATAGGGATACTAGTCTATCCATCATGTGTCATTAGTTATGTTGAAAGTAGTTCCTGAAAGCAACGATTAAATCATTCTAGTCATCATGTCAGTCACATGCGAGTAATATGAATTTGATTTTCCAGGGAGTAAGATGGAGGTGGCGGATCAATTCCATCAAAATGCAAAGGTGGTTGTTGGTCTACCTCCTTCCCAAAGTCTTGAGCTTCTACCCGATGGTCTGCTCCCTAGTCGCAACGCCCCATGCCTTTGCGAACACGACCTCGCTGGTGTTGCATGGGTCATGGAATGTCAACTGAAGGCCACTGATCCCATGCCATATGCTCAGAGAAACCAACACCCACACCCCAAGACAAGGAGACCAAGAAGATTTACAGAATTGGACACTGGAAAGGGTTTAAGACATAATCACTTAGACACTAACTAAACCTAGAACAATAATTGACTCAGGACCAACAAAGAGAGGGGAAACCCCATAAACAACACCATTAGCTCCCCAATTGACCGCAAGTAATGAACACTAGTAAAGGAGTAAGTCAGAGACCAGGAGGGGCCTATCCCCAACAACCATAAACTCATCCATGACTACTCCAGGCCAAATAGTCATTTTGCCATAAAAATTAACATTCCAAATAGGAGAAAAAAATTGAGCAAACCTAAAGTTTGGAGGGGAGAATTTAACTAGTGAGATTAGAAATGGAGGTCACACACAGAGTTATTGTAATCATCTTCCCTAATTGTTGAGTGCTTCACACCAATTCCTTACTCTCGTCGAGTGTCTGTGTAGACCACCATGAACTCGGGTCCCAAGTCGTTATACGTTGAGCTACTACCAGGACAGGGGATAAGCCTCCAAGGTCTGAAATGGTGTCCATTCTAACTATTGCAGTTTGGGGAGCCAGGATGGCAAGGATAACAAGCCACCCTGCACTCTAATAGAGATGTTGCCTACCAGTTTCCCTCCAACCATTACCATGCAAATCCAACGACCATGGAAGAGAACCCACATATCACATATACTGCAACACCCTTCAAGAACAATATGTTCTCATGCACCACCTAAGGCGCATTGAGCACACTTCATGTCATCTCATGTCATGTGGGATGGGTTAAATGCCCCTCCTGGCCCTTTGCTTAACGTCGAGGACACCCCATCATGGAATCTTTAAAACTATATTTTTAGATTTATAAAATTCAAAATTTCTAATTTTTTACTGGATAGACAAAATGAAAAGACAATTTTTAGTTTACTTTAATACAAATTGTCAAATTCAAAATTTGATTTACAAAAAAAAAAAAAAAAAAAAAAAAAAAAAAAAAAAACCCTTAAAATTTCTTTATAAATGAGACTTAACCATTGATTTTTAACTTATTATTCAATGCCATCTGTAAAACTTAACTATGATTAGTCTTTGTTCCATTGACTTTTGAAAGGACGACATGTCGATCAAGCACATCATACACTAGGGTTTAATCTAAGCCTTCAATCGCGATAATTTCTATGAATAACATGTTGAAGGTTTGTAAATGTATAGGCAATAAATATAGTGAATGAATTATGGAAGAAACAACAGTCAACATGTCCCTGTTCGCTTAGTAAAATAATATTTAAAAGTTTGTTGTTGCATTGTAAAGTAACACCTTGCTAAAAATTTGCATTAGATATCTTATTAGTTATAACTAGCATCAAATATCCAAAAGTATTTTCCCACATGAACCAAATAACAAAGTTAGGTTGTCCACTTAATTGTTTGAAGGACAGATTTCCATCTTGGTACTGGAACATATTTTGGTTGAGTCAATATTTACAAAAAGATTTATTTGACCATGAAATCTCATATGCCACTTGGTCATCAATCTAATGTTAAATCCATAATATACAGATCTTCTTGCTCAACATTTAAAAAAAAAACATTGAGTTATTTTTCGATCTCACTATTTGATCAAGTGTTCTCTACTTTTCTCTAATTCACTAGTGAATTGGGGACCTTGTGTTATAGGCCATTTTGTCACATCTGATCAGTGAGCATCCTAATGGGATCAATCAACATCCTATTTGCCCTTGTCACTATCTTGCACAAATCCCTAAGCATGTACCTTTCATTTCCCACGGTTTAAGCCCTAAACTACTTCATCTGAGCTAGTTTGAGGACCAACACTCCCTGTAAACCTACTAGGGTGAGTTTACCAGCAGGTTGCTCCACTATGGCCTATGTTGGTCACTAGCAGGTTGCTCCCCTTTGCACTCATGTTGGTTTTAGAAATCCAAGAGAATGATCAAGACTCTGGAAGCTTCCTCTTCTAGGGGTTTCGAGAACTTGTTACAACTACTTACCTTGGATAAAACATTCGGATCCTATCCATCCCTACATTGTAGTTTCACCACTTATCCTTTTATCCTATCCCTCCATCAAAGGTGGATCTCTTACCTTAGATTGGTAATTAGATAAGAACTCCCAACTTACCGTACTTCTCTACATATTCCCAGTCTTCTATGTGGTTGGGGGTTAGCTTTTGGAGAGTGATTTCGCCCTTATGTTGTTGTAGTGAGTGGTCATCATTCCATGCATTTTAGGGTGATTGGAGGTGCATATTATGACAAGGAAAGGACAAGTCTACAAGATCAACTGTTAGTTACGGTTGTAATCTCCTTCCATTTATAGTAATGCAAAATTTTCATTGTTTTCCTATATGTGATGTTGTTTCACATATTTCAATACCATGTTGATATATTGAATGAAGTACTTAGATTGTATTACAAAGATATCATAGTTTCTTGGCCTGTGTTATCTAACTGTGCAGGTTCTAACTTTTGTAATAGAAGCTGGGATAGGAGCTTTTAAGCTGAAGAAGGAGCAAAGCGTGCGAAGGATTCCAGGTAGGCCTCACTCCATCATCTATTTACTTTAAGGAAAAGCATTGTGTTCCTTGTCTCTCTGTTATTTTAGGTTAGCCACTGACCTAGGGGAGATACCTTTTTCTGCAATCATAAATCCCTTATAACAAATTGGCAACTCCGTCGGGGAATGGAGCATTCCCTTGGAGGTATCCTTGTCCATTGTGTTTGATTACCTTCTTGTCATATCTTTGTTGTATCATCCAACCAATAACAGACCTAGGAAGTGATTTCATTGAACCTTTTCTGCAATTTTTATGTCGTAAATCTTTTTCCCAAGCCCAACACACCCCCTGTGCCTTTAACAGAGCGTTTCACCTCACTTTGACCCACTCTACATCAGCATTGCAATGCACTAGTGCCTCTTCTACTCCAGTGTTGGCCCATTTTTTTGCATGAATTTTGCCTTGGTTCTTGAGCCTATCTTTGGTCATCCTACTTCCAGATGAACTTCTTTGAGTCTTCAGTGTCTTGTAGTCTCTCTAAAGCCTCCATTTGGTTTGTATTTGTGTTGTTTTCCTTTGATAAGAATTAGTTTTGATTTTTCTTTGTTCTTATCATTTGGTCGCTTGTAAACTGATTTAGTTTGATTGTTGATTGCTTTGATGAATTGTTGTTCTAGTCCTCATTTTGAAAAGTGTAATTGAATCATTAATTGAACATTTTGCATCTTAGTTTTCTCCATTTTGAAAATTAAGTGTGGTGAAAAGAAAAATTTTGCATCGGCATTTAGGGTTTTTCATGTGCATTAGTATAGGAACAGTTGCATAAAAAAGGAAATTGCATCTTGCATATTAGTTTCCACATATTGTGTGCCACATCTTTATTGTTTATTCCCTTCCTTAGCTATATTTTCATTGAAAGAGAAAGGATTTCTCTTTTCTCATGCTAGATTTGCATCTTAGGATATTCAGGTGACATTCATGGTGAGCCCTAAAACTGAAACATAATAAAAGATAAACAACAAAATTTATTGAATCAACCTAAGGAGCATTTGTAACATTAACGCAAACACTTAGAGGTCTAGGCTAGAGACATGTTCCAGCATCGTTAAACGTAGGAGCTTTCACTGTTTTCCAGCATTGCATCCCAACAGTGAAATCTTGTTCCATGTATGTGAGTGTATAGGACCGTACTCCATGTACCTTCGGGTATATTGGTGACGCTCCACGCACGTAAAGTATATGGGAATGCTCTCATCGAACGATTACACATTAAACATCATTACTATAGACTGCACTCCCACATACTGTCGCATATATTTTGGGATTCCCCAATAGGTTGTTATCCATCCATAGGTAACCGAGTTTGTCGTCTTGTATATCGTGATACACCGAACATAGCATTCAGAGAGATTGGTTGTTGTACATTAAGTCCTTGGTTCACCAAGGTGTATATTGTAGTTCACGATTGATCCAAATTTAAACAGGAACGCAACAATTTACAGATTTAACCATGAACACAAAGATGCAGCGGAAATAATACTTAATTTCATTAATGTGAAATACTAAAATATGCTTACAAACAGAATTGGAAATAAACTAGCTAGGGCGATGGTAGCTGATCTCTGAGAAGAGATGTGGCGGCTACATGCCTCTGAACTCTGTTACAATGAGGCTCGAAGGCCTATTTATTGTTGAGAAACAATGGAAAACCCTTCACATCCCAAAACCTAATGCTAGAAGATGAAACGCCAAAATGTGGGCCCCGTTTGGGTAAATTGGTACATCAACTTCCCGGGGTCGTAACTTTGGCATACGATCTCTGTTTTCCGTGCATAGTATCTCGTTAGAAAGATCTATCTGAGAAATACAGCTTTGCGAAGAGCACATTGATTCATGGACCCATGTTGCTCCCAATTTTCCTAAAAAACGTAGTTTAGGGCCTCAAAATGGCTCCGAATGTTTAAGACCCAAAAAACTACTAAAAATAGTCAACTGGGCTACAATTAAGGAAACTGAAAAGCTGAAAGAAAAAATGGTGGGGGTCCAAGTGGACTTGGCAAGTGGCCACCAATATCCACCTAGATCATTCCTCCCCCTTTAGGACGCAATGGTCCCCATTGCATTGAGTTCCTCCATGAGATGAGGAACTTCTGCTGAACTTGGTCCCTGGTGCGCCACTTGCCCTAGTGAAGGAGTTGGCCTGCTTTGACAACTCGATACAATTGGATATTCTGTTGGTGAGTGTGCTTGATCTATGTGTCTATGATCTGATCAGTTGCAGCTTGTTCCATGCAATAAGGATTTAACTCTATGGGTGTGAGTTGTTCTGCAATGTTAGATGTGTCTAGTAATGGTGGAAAGTATGGCCGAAGGCAGTCCACATTGAACACTGGATGCAGGCCAAGGAATGGGGGAACGCTAAGCTCAAATGCATTATCTCCCATAGCCTTGGTAATGGTGTAAGATGCTGAGCTCAAATCCATTGTCTCCCATAGCCTTGGTAATGGTGTAAGGACCATATCAGAGTGGTCTGAGTTTCTGATAGGCTCTGGTAAGGCGTTCCTTTTGAAAATGAAACCAGACTTTGTCGCCCACCTGAAACTTGTGTGGCACCCGATGTTGATCATGTCGCTGCTTGTACTTGGTATTTGATTTCACCAGAATGTCATGGACCTGCTGGCGAATATGTTGGATGTGCTCAATGAAGTTGTTTGCCATATATGTCTCGGACTAGACATGAGCTGAATCTGCATGAGTAGCTACAAATGGCATGGCCACATCAATGGGACATAATCGCCGGAATCCCAAGCCCACTTGAAAAGGGCTATGGCTAGTCGAGTTGTGGAGAACTCGCTTGTAGCTGTGATGAACATGGGGGGGCTCTCGTCCCATGTTTGTGGATGCTTTGAGTTGTACATGCGCAGAATGTGTACGATCATCCTGTTGACAACCTCTGCCTAGCCATCAGTTTGAGGATGGAAGGCTGTGGACTTAGTGAGTTTGTTATTGAGCATCGACCAGAGACTGGACCGAAATGTACTGAGGAACCTGTTGCCTCGATCTAAGATGATAGACTGTGGGATCCCAAAGTGTACCCACACTCGTTTAAAGAAGAGTTTAGCAATGGCTTCTACTGTGATATTCTTCTTGCAGGAATCCATAATGGCCATCTTCGAGAACCTGCCAACAACCACAAAAACACAGTCATTTTCGTGCTTAGTGGAAGGAAGTCCTGACATGTAATCCATGGAGATGGATTCCCAAGGTCGACTAGGAGTAGGCAGCGGGGTATAGAGGCCTTGCTTCTTGATGGTTGGTTTGGCAATGACACAGGTAGTGCAAGATCTGATGTACTTCCCGACATCTTGTCGAAGATTCGACCAATAGAAATACTTCTGCAGTATTACCACCATTTTCTCGACCCCAAAATGTCCAGCAACACGACTGTAGTGTGCTTCCCAAATCATCTTGGCACGCTCACTTGAAGGAACACAAAGGTGACCTAGGTGGCATAACAGGGCATCCTGGAGGCGAAAATTTGGAACATGCTGACCCTCCAAGAGTGTCTAGTATGTGTGGCCGAATTTGTGGATCGCTTTTGTAGAGAAGTGGCCAATCAGAAGTCTTGTGCCCACAAGAGTTGAGCATAGTGGTTAACGCCATGATCGGTGGTCGGCTGAGGCAATCTGCAACATTATTGGTGCTACCCTTCTATACTTGATATTCAAATGGAATTATTGCAAGTATGTGGACCACTTCTAATGGCGATCATTTTGCAATTTCCCTTAGGTCTGTATGAACTGCAGGGGGAAAGTGGTCTGTGTGGATGACCATTTCCTTCCCCAAAATCTAATGCTTCCATTGTCGGCGGGCCTGCACAATGGAATACATCTCTTTGTCATAAGTGGGATACTTCTGCACTGTGTCTGAAAGTGTCTCAGTATGATATGCCACTGGATGCCTGTGTTGAGTAAGGACTGCCCCAATAACATAGTCAAAGGCATCTGTCTTGACCTCAAATGGTTGTTGCAAGTCTGGTAATGCAAGCACTGGTGTCGTGCAGAGGCGATATTTCAACTCTATGAATGCTTTCTGTTGAGATTCAGACCAAAATAATTTTTCTTTTGCTCCTC